>CAJHQP010011116.1:0-16235 GCA_905132765.1 Moricandia arvensis
GGGAAAGGATTATAATTCCCCTTAATCCCACCACGCCTAAAAACAATAATACACAGTATTAATTATCGCATCCTACAGCAAACTATGATATTTTATAATTTCTTTTATTAAATAAGTAAAATTTTAAAATTATTATTGTTAAATAATAATAAAAGACATATAAATATATTTGATCAATTATATACTATAATTATAAAATATTTAATTTTAGCAATTCATGTATGATATAGATTTTTAAAATTACAATATTTTTATATGATATATAGTTTAGTTTAAACGTTATTAAAATGAAACTTCATACTCAAATGATTTGGTAATTATTTGTATTTTGTTATAACAGAAATCTTAAACATTTGATCACAAAAAACTTCAGTGTTGGACCTTTAACAATTTTAGTAATTTATAATCATTTTAAAAAAATGCAAAATATAACATATACCGAAAAAATCAAAACATTATCAAATGGTTAATTTATTGTTAAATTTTTAATAACATAAATTAGTAAAAATGGTAGAAAATACATAAATTGTTATCAAACTTTTATTATTCAAAATAATTAATTGTCATATATATTTTAATCACATTAGTAATTCCGTAAGTTTTTTATAAGAAAAAAAAGAAGAATACTTTTATAGATTATTAATTAATTTTATGGTTAATTTAATAAAATATATATGGACCAACCAATTTCTTAAACTATAAAAATAATTTTAATAATGACACTTGATATAACCTCCATGTTATAATGCTTTTCGGTTAATAAAATTGTATTAATAAATCTAATTTCAAATACCTGTGTACATAATTGTTTAATGCTGATATTCAATTTGGCGTCCAGACCACCATGTAATAATCTTCTAGAGATATTTAAAAATGAATCAAACTGCATTTCCATACTCAAATACTGATAATTAAAAAATATTTAAACTTATAAACTAGGAACATTTTTATAACAGCCACTATATTCGACACGTGTAAGGAAACTGACAAATTACTTATTAACTCCAATATGAAAATGCAGTTTGATTTTTTTTTATAATCCAGGTATCCGGACCTCCCACTAGTCCGACTATCCCACCGCATCGCGCAGGCGAGGAAAGTCCTGGAAGCCAAACGGAAACCATGTTAAATCCGCTGTGGCCGGGGCTCGAACTCGTGATGGCGGGCACCTCAACTGAGGTTCCTTTACCACCAGACCACGAGACCCGGTTTAAAATGCAGTTTGATTGTGGTTACAAGTATCAGTAACCAAAAGTATTAGACTGAGACTTGTAATTCCAATGTGAAAATGCAGTATAGATTAACATAAATTAATCACATTAGACTGACTTGTAACCACAAGTTCCGAGAGTATACTACAGTATAGATTAACATAGTGAGTTCGTGTATTACATAATGTTATTATCATGAAATGAAAGAAACAAAATACGCTTTGGTAATAGGATATACCGACCATAAAACAAAAGAAGAAAAAAAATAGAAAGAGAGGGAAAATGGTGGTGTATTAATGAGTGATGGAAAAGATGGGTATCTTTTATCTCTCCTTTTCTTCTATCCTCTCTCTCTCTAAATATTATATATTCATTTTGTTATATATATTTATCAGCTTTTAAATGTATTTTATATTTCCCCTTTGAGCTTGAAAAGAGTTGCAGAGAGATCTTTGAGTCTGACACAGAGACCAAAACTCACATAGCAATCATACACACATCTCCACAAACATAGGTATGTATATTCGTTTGTGAGTGAGAGTCTGTCTCTCTCCCTCTCTCTTTGATAGGAATTGTCTAATGTATCTTTCCTTTTGCAGCTTAAGATGATCATGAAACACGTGCATCCTCAGATCTCTATCAATCAAGGTTCTTCATCTTTCTTTTCTTTTTATAATAATAATTCATTTTTCTATCAATTTCCCCCTTTCACTCTATTATTTTATTATTTTATTTTCAATCATGATGATGTCTTCATTTACATATCCTTCGATCTCTCTCTCTAGTAATCCATACTTCTTTTTTTTGGTTATTGATGTGATCAACGATTCGTTCTTTCTCTAACCTTATAGATAATATCTATATGAACTTATAGTGTGTGTTTTTTTGTCTTTCTTTGTTCGTTTCTATGATCAATCAGCTTGGTGAACAAAGATCAAGAAAAACTATATACGTACAGTTTCATTTGTGAATAACGTAACATATAATATATAATTCGATGGCTGCTTACTTCCACGGCAACCCACCAGAGATCTCAGCCGGAACCGACGGTGGTTTACAGACGTTGATCCTCATGAATCCAACGACTTACGTTCCATACACTCAACAAGACAACAACTCAAACAATAACAACACAAACAACAACAGTTTTGTCTTCCTAGACTCATCACACGCGCCTCCGCAAAACGCGAGCCAGCAGTTCGTCGGAATACCACTCTCTGGCCATGAAGCTGCTTCCATCACAGCCGCCGACAACATCTCTGTACTTCACGGATACCCTCCGCGCGTGCAGTACAGTTTATACAACAGCCACCAAGTGGATCCAACTCAAGCCGCGTGTGAGACTCCACGCGCGCAGCGAGGCCTCTCCTTGTCTCTCTCGTCTCAACAACAACAACAACACCAGACTCTCCATCACGTAGGGTTCCGGTCAGGACCCGGAGAAGATATCCGGGTCGGACCAGGCTCTACAGGTTTGGGAGTAACAAACGGCATAGTGAATCTCGTAAGCTCCAAGTACTTGAAGGCAGCGCAAGAGCTTCTAGACGAAGTAGTCAAGGCTGATTCTAGTGGTATCAACACTAAGTCCCAACTATTCTCATCCAAGAAAGGGAGTAGTGGAACTGATACTAAAGTTGTCGGAGAATCCTCCACCGGCGCCGGAGAAGGTTCTGATGGCGGAGGAGAAGCATCCGGGAAACGTACGGTGGAGCTAGGAACTGCGGAGAGGCAGGACATACAGATGAAGAAAGCAAAGCTGAGTAGTATGCTTCACGAGGTAACAACAACAACACTCCATATACGTATTATAATACCATCTAGTGCTCTCTTATATCACACATGAAGTGGACTTCGAAAAAGTTATGGTTAAGATTTTCAGTCTATTTATACTTTTTTTTTTGGGTTTTCTCAAATCAACAATCATATAGAGCTCATATCTCTCTTCTCATTAATTTGTCACATAGATTGAAGAATACTCCATCTGCTTCAAAATAAAAAATGTTTTAGCCAGAACACATTAAATTTACTTTCATCTATAAAACATCACTGAAATATAAATCTAAAACAACTCAACCAATTATAAAACAATATGTAAAATGTAACACTAGAGTTTTCAATAAAGCTAACATTCACCTAAAAAGATGAAAACAGGTTATATTTGAAACATTTTTATTTCGAAATGTAGAGAGTTGTTAATTGTAGTTTTCTTCCTCTCTTTGTTATCTTTGAAAAGATTTAAGAACTTTTATTGATGACATATATAGACCGTACGTTATCAGTTATTGTAATTCATAAGCCTCATTTTGACGTTATTGCTTTGGAAATGAAAAAGGTGGAGCAGAGATACAGACAGTATCACCAACAGATGCAGATGGTAATCTCGTCGTTCGAGCAAGCGGCAGGGATAGGTTCAGCGAAGTCATACACGTCGCTCGCACTGAAGACCATATCAAGACAGTTCCGGTGCTTGAAAGAGGCTATCACTGGTCAGATAAAAGCAGCCAACAAGAGTCTTGGGGAGGAAGATTCTGTCTCTGGTGTTGGGACTAGGGTTGAAGGGTCGAGGCTCAAGTTCGTAGACCATCACTTGAGACAGCAGAGAGCTCTTCAGCAACTTGGTATGATTCAACATCCTTCTAATAATGCATGGAGACCTCAACGTGGTCTCCCCGAGCGAGCTGTGTCAGTCCTCCGTGCATGGCTTTTCGAACACTTTCTTCACCCGTAAGTATCCCCCACAACATCTATTACTTTCACTTGAACACACTTTAAGTCTTGTCTTTGTTTACATTAGATACCCTAAGGATTCGGACAAGCACCTGCTAGCCAAGCAAACAGGACTCACTCGCAGCCAGGTACGTACGCTTCAAATGATTCTTGTCTTATTGTGTTATTGAAGAAAACATATATATATATCAGCTCCGGCCCTCAAATTTTGCAGAAAGGGACATAGACAATTTAGTAAAAGAATTAACTAGAAAAATTAAACAAATTAAGTGCATGTATTTACATATATATTAGTTTTAAATTTTTTGGAAACCCAATATCAATTTTTGATCTGATAGTGCCCATAACCGGCTGTGATTTTTATAAGTGGATTTATTTTCTTTCTTATTAGGTGTCGAATTGGTTCATAAACGCGAGAGTTCGGCTATGGAAACCGATGGTGGAAGAGATGTACGTAGAGGAAATGAAGGAGCAGGGAAAGAACATGGGATCTATGGTGAAGACACCAAACTTGGATCAAAACAATGAAGATTCTGATTCTAAACCAACTAGTAACCAAGAGAAGATACCCATGGGAGGTGGAGGAGGCACAGACGATTACCATCTGAATCCCCAGTCACAACGGTGACCTAGAAGGCTTCACCGGAAGGCAAGGAAGTCCCAAGAGGCTAAGAACAAGCGACGAGACAATGATGCAGCCTATAAATATTGGTTTTAGCTCGAACGAGAAGCTCACAATGAAAGTTCTAGAAGAACGGCAAGGGATAAGATCAGACGGTGGATACCCTTTTATGGGGAGCTTCGGACAATACCAAATGGATGAGATATCAAGATTTAATGTAGCTGTCTCACACCAAGAGCTCTTAGCACAAAGGTTTTCAGGAAATAACAATGGTGTGTCCCTCACGTTAGGGTTACCTCATTGTGATAACTTGTCATCCACACACCATCAGAGTTTCATGCAAACCCACCATGGAATTCCGATAAGGAGAAGCGAAACAGAGGAATATGGAAACTCCACCATAAACGGTGGTAGCGGCTCGGCCGCAACCGCACATCCATCAGCTGCGGCTTACAATGGAATGGACATTCAAAATCAGAAGCGATATGTGGCTCAGTTATTGCCTGACTTCGTTGCTTAAAACCATGAGGAACCAAAAAGGTTATTATATACGTTTTAGTTTTAAATTAGTATATAGTTTTTCCTATACATTTGAACCATAACAAAGAACTTTTCTTTTTAACTTTAGTCTTTGATTATATATGGTGGACTGTTTATCGATTTCTATCATTGTTTTGGTTTGGTTTTAATTGGGGGGTGGGTGGTGAATAGGATTATATGTATATGGATTAGTTATGGAGACGGGTAGTAGCTTGCTTTTGGTGTATGCATTTTTACCTTTTTCTTTCATTGTAATAATAAGAGAGTGATTTGAGCTATCCAGTATGAATTATAGAACAGATCATTACTTTTATCTACATTTTTTGTTCTTTTTTGTCAGAGAAAAAAAATCTAAACTTTATAATTAAGAATAGATCTAAGCTGTATGATTGTCAAGAAAAAGAAATATAAGCTGTATAAATTCAGAATATTGTACGCCAGAAACAAAGCTGTTGGAAACTTGATTTTATAAGTGGATATGCGTTGGACTTCAAATGAAACTATCACATTCATACATCAAATAAAATGCATTTTTTTGTAAACAATCAGATTCAAATTTTCAACCTGTAGGCAATTCAATTAATAATAAATACAAATATGCTAAAATTCAAAGAGTTGCTATAGGGATCACCGTCATTTTCATTTTTCAATCTAAACAAATAAAGCCATCTCCAAAACTTCTAAAAATAATAAGTATTTGCGAACTGTAATCAAAATCAAAAGAGTTTCTAATTTATGTTTTTTTTTCCTGTTACAGATTTTTTTTTGTTTTATAAGTTGTGAAAACATAAAAGATGGTTACACGCCTAAGAGTTTAAAACTAGTTTTTAGGTCGGTGTATAAATATTGGCTAATGTTGAATTTGAACCTTAAAGTGTTCTGAATTCCAAATTCCGATTTGAAAAAAAAACAAAAATTTAAAACCAAATCGAACGATATTCTAAATCGATAGTATACATAGAGGACTTGTACCAAGATGTTCTTTTAAATGTCAGGTAATGAAACTCTTTATAAGTGGCAAGATATCCTAAATCGATAGGACATATAGCGAATACTGAAGAGCATCTTTAAATAGGGATCGAAGCCTATAGGGGCTGTGAAAAATCTCCAAAATAATTACTGGCCAAAATCTCCAAAGACCTCCCCACAGTTAGTATAGTGAAACTAAACTGAGGCACATGAAATGGGTTACAAACTATTGAGCATTTGAGCCCAACTACAAATATATCTAAGCCCACCACCCATTAAGAAAAAAGACAATAATGCTTATACAGTCAGCACAACCCTAACAATTTACCCCTTCCGATTACTTTTCAATATTTTTTTGAATAATCCAGTGTATTTTGGCACTCCACCGAAGTACGTCTAGACTAACAGTGAGTACCTGTAGCAGTCTACATTATTGGCTAGAGTAGTTTCGGTCTGGGAAAATCCAGATGTTAAATTTTATTTCTAGTGGTCAGTTCAAATCCGAATTCTTATTGGGACCGAAGGTTCTTAAAGACTACTGGATCATCCTAGCTTGGTTGAAGTACCACTATTACGCCCAGTTTTATAATTTCTATAGCATTATACATCGATTTTCCTTTTGGGGGTCAATTTTTAAACGTTCAAGCCCTTCCCATCGGCTTACAAAGTACAAATTAACCATCTGTTACCGGATTGGTTTGATTTTTCTATACCTGAACCAGATTAATCATGTGCTAGTGGCTTACAAACTTTTAAGCCCACGATGTTACATTCTACAATCATTTCATTTTTACACCATATCGTATTAATATCAACATATAATGATTTTATGCAGATTTCATATACATATACGACATAAAATCAAATATTGTGAGTCTGTGACGTTTTCTGGATATCTCGAAAAAACTTTGTAATTAAAAAAAGGAAATAAATGAAGAAGTAACGGAATATTAAAACTATATAAAATTTGCTAGAAGATCTTGAGATGCATTGTACTTAGCAATTGCAATTGTTAATAGTAATATAAGATCATATTACATAAAATGCTAAAAGTGTGATCAAATAAATTAGTGAACTAGTTTACTAGAACATATAATATTATATATGTAGTACTTTAGAAAGTTTCATACACGCATGCACATTCACGCATCTATTAATTTGTAGATGGGTTAATTGACGAAATAGAAGTAATGTGAGATATAATTGAAAACTAACCATAGTAAAATATGATATCATGGATGAGATAGGTATGATTATTTTTTGATCCTTTTCTTCTTTTTCATGTCCTGCGTATTTTAATCTAACGCTAACAGTGTGACCCCTACAAAGTTACAGATGGTAACTTTACACATTCAAATCAATAATCTAATACTTACATCACTAATTAACTGAACTTAGTTTCCCGCTGGACACTGGGTCTGTGAACAGATAGGAGATGGATGGATGATTGACCAGAAGTTTGAAAATGAAAATACGGGGATCCAACTAGAATTTGGACTTCCTTTTAAGTTAAAGTTGTTAAATGTATTTGTTGACAACTATTTTGTTGAGACTTTATAGTATAGTATTCATATAACAAATCATATAAACTTATGCCGTGCACTGGACATCGTCAAGGTCGTCGAAGTTATAGGGGAGAGGGCCACAACAAGCATCCTCACATACTGCCATGGAAAAATTGTTATGGGCATATGAAAAGATGGCCTACGAAGTATCATTTTGTGACCGGAGATAAATAATGGAAGCACTCATCTCAAAATGATGGTGTGCATAGTTCACAAGCTCCTATTTGGTTAACATATCCTGAATAAGTTCGTATATAGCCTCGATTATTTTATACACTCTTATTTAGGACTATACTATTGTTTGGTATGAGAGCAGGTGTAGATAGTATGGAACCGCTGGTGTTTGTATGTCACCCCCTATGTAAACCTTCATCTTCTATTGTAATATAAATGAAATGCCAGAGTATTAAATTATGTGATTGAGTTGACCTAAATTTAAGGTATCGAATGCAACCCAAATGATCTATTAATTTGTTAAGGTGGAGCTATATTTTAGTTCATATCACTTCTTATGGAATCCCATAACATAGTAAACATACATGGCAAAGTAACTGAAGTGAATTTAGCATAGTATATTTTATTCTACGTTGATAGAATAATATGGCCACCTACATTAGTCCATACCAAACGCGCAAAATTTGGAAGAAAAACATAGATGTTACCATTTAAAACAAATTTAATTGTTAACATAACTCACAAAGTTTGGGAGTACAAACTTATAAATTTAGATGAGAAGCAGAAATAATAAGTTTAGAAAGAGTAAGTTCACAAAAAAAAAACTGACAATAAAGACTGAACGACGGAAAACGACCAATCATTTAAAGGGCAAGTAGATCCGGATTAAAGGCTTCAACTGCATACCTCTGTCCAGTTGTGCGGATGCAGTCCTTCGTTAAGTGTGAACATAGGTCAATCTTACGGGTGGCATGAAGCTCGAGCAAAATGACTGACGCAACACATGAGAACCCTGGTGGCAGTACGAAAGTAGTCAACGCTATACTAACTTACATGTGTAATAATTACAAGAATAGATGCACCATGTTACATCATCTACACTACTTAAAAAATACAATAGAATAGTTTGCACACACCGAACATAGCAGGATGAACTAAACATGGGGACTATACTAGTCAAAATAGCGCTTTAATGGTATATCTCCAAAATTAACAAGATACCACCATTAGTATATCTAACTTATCGACATAATCGAGGAAAATCAATCTTGTATTAATATTCTCTAACTTGTTATTTCACTTAGAAGTGTGAGGAAAAAGGTTGTGTAACGACTTCGGGTTGTGGATAAGGTCCTCCATAATGTTTTACCACTTTAGGAAACAATAGTGAGACATGGAGAGTATAAGGTGAGTGACTTATACAATGGCTGGTGACTAAAATATTATATAGAAATGCTTTATTTGCCAAAACACACTCTGAGTCTATACTATACAACAACATTAATAGAATAGTCAGAACCCTTGTTGTTAACATGTACATACACTTGTGCATTATACAACACAATATAATAGTCTGAAACCTACAACAATAAACCTAGAACTAACTTTCTTCGTCGGCGATTTCAAAATTTCAAGCGTTCCCATGCTTGAATTCCGTTAACTTTGTCATCCTAGACGTGAGTCGCTTCGTCGCTATCTTCCTCCGCCTCTCGTTTTCCCACAAGAACATAAACACAAATAAATTCGCCCAAATGTGCGGATTTACAGGCAATTGGTTGTGATTTCCTAATGCGTTACTCAGACCTTTGTTGATTGGAAACCCTAAAATTTCCCCCCTTTCTTTCACGCTTTCTTCTCCCATTTTTGTGCCTTTTTAGTTTATGTGAAAAAGTGATAGATATGCTATAGGTTCTATTCACTGCGCGTAGGGTGAAATATAAAAAGAGTAGTTTAGCAATTAAAGGATGTAATATATACTATATCATAGTCATGTATACTATATGGTTAGTTGTGAATTAAAGAGATCTTTTTTTTTGGTTATTAAGTGCAAATTTCTTTTATATAATGGTAATATCTTTAAACTGCTTTTACAAAAAAAAACTTTTAAACCGTGTTATTTTGTGCGTGGGTGTGGCATAAGTTGTTGATGGTCCACACTACTGATTTGAATCCGATCCAGCCGTAATATGATAGGTTTGGGCCACATACATGTGATCGTCCACTTAGTTGAAACTTTGGTCCGTGAGAATCAACTTATTGTTTATATGATTTTATCATTTAAACCTATACTTTTTTCAAGAAAATTTGGACCATTTTTATTTATGTTTATCATCTTTGCATATGGGCCATGCTAATTTTCCGTATACCATTCCAATTTTATCAGATGTTCCCCAACATACACTTTTTTACTTAAGCATGTGTAAATTCCTATCAGAAATTCAATAATATACGACACAATTTAACATGATCGACTTGATGCCCATATTAAACTTTAAATCTTATCTGATATAGTGGTTGCCTTTTATAGAAATAAAATATTGTCTTTTGATCAAAATAAAATAAAATATTGTCCATTTTCTTAGACTTTGACTAGGCCTGGGCATCCGGATCCTCGGGTCGGGTTCGGGTCGGGTCATGTCGGGTCCGGGTCTTTCGGGTCCTGAAAATTTAAACTCATATAGGTACCTGTAATTTTTCGGGTCGGTTCCGGGTCGGGTCTTGTTCGGGTCCGGGTCGGTTCGGGTCTATAATTTCAATACCTGTAAAATACCCGTAATTTTTCGGGTCCATATCGGGTCCGGATCGGGTGCGGGTATTTAGAATCTGAAAAATACATGGCATACCCAGACTCACTCAAATTTAATTAATATTTGTCATATATATTTAAATATTTATAAAATAGCTTAAATTAAACTATTAATAATTAACATAAATCATTTTAAACTCTAAATTTTATATTTTAAAGCTTCATATTACTTAAAATGTTACAAAATAATAATAAATATTGTTAACAAAAGACATTTCAACTAAATAAAATATAATATATATATATAAAACATAACACAAAAAATCATATTTTTAATATACATGTTTTTAAGTCAGGTACAAATCGGTTCTTGTTGGGTCGGGTCTATTCGAATCGGTTCTTTTCGGGTTCGGGTCTATTCGGATCGGTTCTCTTCGGGTCCGGGTCTATTCGGATAAAAGAAATTTAGACCCAAAAGGTACTTGTAAACTTTCGGTTCGGGTTTAGATCGGGTATTTTCAGACCGGTTTGGGTCGGGTCTTCGGGTCCAGGTTAAAATGCCCAGGCCTAACTTTGACATCTAAACAGACAACCGTTTACAAATATATCATGATCCACGTCCAAAATTGTCAAATTATGAAATATAACAAAATGGTTAGTGAGATGTCAATGTTCAAAATTTTGTAGAAGAGCCTACAAAAAGGTTGAACATAACTATATAAGTTAGTATGACTTTGTATTGTTTCAATAGACCGTTAAGCATCTCTATCCCCACTCTATATTTTATTTCAAATCAGAGTTGGAAGTGGAGTGGCAAAATAAAATAAAATCACTGATCTATAAATTGAATAATTTTTAATTTTTTGTTCATTACTCTATTTCTCACTCTAATTTAGAGTAAAATATGGAGTGAGATAGAAACGTCCTTAGCATTTATTTAAGGTTTGTCAGTAACAAAAGAAAAAACAATCACTGGCATGTGAGTAAAATAAACTAGACATGAAGCAAATACTGTTAGAGAGAAAATTTCACATTGGAAATATGTAATGGACTTGAATAATATATAACAGACTTGGCCAATCCACTTATTGCCAATTAGTTTTAAGTTGGAAGCTTACAAAACTTATCATGGTATCAGAGCGGGTTCACACTCTGACCCATTAATCTGAGTGATTAACCCACTAACTGATGGTCTGGAGAAAGCCCAGTTCCTTAGAGATTGCTAGAAAAATAAAGCATTATTTCGGAGGGTGTATAATAGATTCTGCAAGATTAATAGTTATACACATTATTATTTCGAGGGAGGGTGTTGGAGAGAAAATCTCACATTGAAAATATATAAGAGATTTGAGTAATATATAAAAGTATTTGGAAATAACCCATGAACGTTTCTTATACAGTATCAGAACGTTTACCGAGTCCACAATGCAAGATTAAATAGCCTATCAAAAGAAACTGCAGTCTATCTACAGAGAAAAAAACTTGTGAGAGGTTTTCATATACAATCTCAGAACTTTTACTCAGACCACAACGCAAGAATGAATAGTCATATCAAAAGATACTGCAGAATCTATGTATATGGACACTTAATTATAGTCAGAAACAGTGTCCCCAGAAGCTTAGACGTTTCAGCACTCCCAAAAATAATTTTTTTACACCTAGCCAAAGCAATCATTCTACACTAAACCTTTTTTGTTTCACCACTACTCTCACTCTCTTCCTCTCACATAAACGTCAGCTTCCCACGTAACCATCTATGAGTACAAACTTAACCTCGTTGAGACAATTTAAGCTAGTAACTTTTCTCTTAGTGTCGTACCAAGCCGAACCCACCTTAATGTAATACATGTGCATTACATTTTGTACAACACCCCCACGACTCTTTCTTGGGCATCTTGATAATATCACAAGAACTATCAGTTATGCTGTAGCAATTATGGACGTTATCAAGATCACATAGTGGTGATTGAAACGGGGATAATGGTAATGGAGCTGAAGGAGAAAGATCGTGGCTCAGTCATGTGGAAACGGTGGCGATGGCGACCGTGGTGGTGGATAATAATAGTGGTGATCGTGGTTATGGAGGTGAGGTGGGGTTGGTGGATAAGAAGTTATAGAAGTGGAGACCGTGGTGATGGATATCATATTTTGCTTGTCCACATTTGTGATGTCCACACACTATTATATAACTCCCTATAAAAGTTAGGCAAAGACAAATCAGTCCCTAATTATCAACCTTAATGATTTTCACGCAATTTGTAATATGTTTGATGGAAATTAAACTCATGTATATCCATACAATTCATATGGGTCGTGTCAACTAAATTGCATTCACATAGACATGAACTTAACCATCACTAACTTATCCACCATGACACTCTTGTTTCACAAAGCATGTACCGAAAGTAGATTTGTGTGGGTTGTGGGAGAAGACAGTGGATGCAACCAAAAATGGTGATTATATGGAGCTGACTGAGGAGGTCATGGACAATGGAAAAAGAGACCATGTATTTGACGGGGGATTGAAGGAAGGTGGTGGTGGAAGAGAGTTACTAGAGAGAAGTTACAACAACACACATGATTTAAATGTATTTTAAAATCATGTGATTCATAATCCGTTTGACAAATTAATAAATCTAACATTAATTAATGGCATAACTTAACCATTAATAAATCAAGTTTCAATTTCCAGTTTACCAAACGAGAACCCAATTGATTTCTCAAATGTCCAAGGGTAAAACTGCAAAAAATCGACATTAGTAAAAAGAAATGTACATTTTAGATAGAAAATGTCTTCAGAAGTAAAAGAAGACAATTATGTCTTAATATGTAACTCATTCTTTAAATATTGCATTCATGATTTGAGTTGAATCATTTTATATACACATGAATTTCAAGTATACAATTAGAAGTTTTGGGCCAAAAATGAAAAGAAGTTTGCAGACATTTGTTTGTAAGACCACCTCTAATGGGGGGTTCTTAAGTGGTTTTTAAGGGTTCTAAAACATTGTGGGGCCCACAATTCTTTTAGAACCAGCTCTAAAAACCCCCCCCATTAAGAACCTGGTTCTTATACTGTTTGCGGGCCCCACTGACACGTGGCGGCCCCGCGATTGGTTCATCTTTTTTATTTTATTTTTCTAATTAAAAAAATCAAAAAAAAAAAAAGAAAAAAAAAAGTTTAGAACCCCAACGGGGTTCCAACCGTTGGAGGTGCTCTAAGCCGGCCTTGTCTTGAATCCCGGAAAAAGTATCTGGTGACTTTCTAAAGATCTTAAATGTAGATACTAGTGTTGTTTGAGCAAAAGGAGTAAGTGAGATACGAGAGAAGTCAGGTGATTTTTTTGGTGGTTTGTGGCAGATCGGGAAAAGGAAAATTCACGATGGCTCCAAGGTAAAATCGTTTGATTTTTTCTTGCTATGTGCAATGTTGTTGATATATCATAGTTATCTTTGGGATACGATTTATTAGCGTTAAGTTGTAAACTTTTGTAAGAGGAAGCTCACTCCATAGCCGATTTTCCAACTGTAATTATGTGACAAACAAGACCATATTTATGTTCCGTAATAATAGTGGTTTGTCTTTTGGCTTTGCCATCTTGAATCAGTAGGAGCAGCGTATGTATGTATGTATGTATGTATGAATTGTTTGCTTGATGATATGAACAATGATTTGGGTTTGTGTATTGTAAGTTGTAAATTTTCATGCAATATATTACACGTGTGCATGCAGAGTGATGGAGATCAAGTTCAGTATACAAATGAAGTGAAGAGTGTTAGAGGGTCTTTTCAGTAGGTACTTGAGATAGTGCTGACCTGGCATATTCTGAGCAGAGAAGACTATGTCCATACAAAAGGTTTTTTTGTTAGAGATATAAATAAAAGAGAGAAGAGCTTGAGAAGATCATGCTGAATATGGTGGAAACGTGTATGTGAAGTTATGTGTCTCTGTGATTCACCATTGATATGAGATCGTGAATGGAGTTTGGATGAGATCGCCATGAGATCTTAGCTTGGGTTTCAGCTTGTCACTACTCTATTTCTGCTTGTATCTACATTATATCTATTAGTAAAGGAGGCATATTCATAACACTCGTAAACCTACGGCTTCAGGTCAAAGACAAAAGGTCTTAGGAGGCCTTTAAGCCAAAATCCAATCAGATATCAAGGCTACTCTGTAAGTCTCAGTATACTATACACTTGGAAACACGATATTCGTCTGTTAATGAACAATGTTAATACATGTGAGTGGCACAAAAAAAAGGAGAATCCCATGATGATCACCATCCTATCCGAAAGGTTATGAACAAGAATTGCAAGAGGTACCACTCCTCTTTGTGTATATAATTTGGTAGCTTCTTCATTAACGACCAAACATACAACATCATATTTTCTCCTTGAATTGATAAGTCTGAGGAACGCAAGCGATATTTACTGGCTGAGATTATGTTGGAGGAGCAGCGTAGTAGAGAGCTCTCTATGAACTGGAACGACTTACTGATTATCAGTCCAACTTATGTTTAGATATAGTTCTTTCATATCTCTTTTTATTTTATTACAAAAAGCAAAGGACCTGAGCAGGAGGTTGTCCATGTGTGTTGACAGATGAAGCAGAGAAATACATCGACAAATTCATTTCAAACATAGAAGACACAGACTTATTTCATCATTGTTCTGAAGAGTGTTCCTATTGAAATGGACGGGTATTATGTTTGTGCTGCACTCACTTGCCTTAGTAATTCACCCCACACACCAAATGCAAAACCTTTTGTCTAGGAATGATGAGTGTTGGCTTGTCATGCTCGTTCCAAATCATCAAGTCAACAACATTTCTAGACTAGGAATCCCACCACACTCTTCAACGGAAGCGGAGTATAGAGCTGTAGCAAACACCGCAGCAGAACTAAGCTGGATTTGCAGCCTCCTCACAGAGCTCGGTGTCCAGGTTCCTTCGGTTCCTGTTGTCTTATGCGACAATGTAGGTGCGATGTTCCTATGTGCAAATCATGTATTCCATTCGCGCATGAAACACATATCTATTGACTATCATTACGTACGCGGTCAAGTCAGAAAGGAGCTCTCCGAGTGTCACATGTCGATACGAGAGACCAACTGGCAGATGCGCTTACGAAACCTCTATAGTAGGCATGATTTTTGGAGCTACTAAGCAAGATTGGAGTTACTTCGGACACTCCATCTTGAGGGGGCGTGTTGTGTGTTAGAGATACGATTATGATTTCCATATATTTCACAATCCCATTGTTTTAAGAAGTATAGTTATTGTGAATACCTAGTGTCTCGATGTATATAAACAAACTCTTGTATAACACAATCATATGATGAGATACTACTTGAGCAAGAAGTGAACATGACCATTAGTTTCCATATTACTTTTTATTTAGTGGGATTATGTTTCCTTAAGTTTAGGATATGTTACCACGTTCATATTTGACGTAGTAGTTACTAGTTACTTTATTTCTTTAATTTTGTATTTAAGCATGAGTTGAGAAGAGAATGAAAAGAGGAGAAAATTGTAGAAACTTGTGTTTTGTTTTATTAGTTTGTTTTTCAAACTCTCTTAGCTTTGAGGAGGGGCCTAAATTGGAATCAAAGGGGTGATTAGTTCACTCCTAACATCATATATGAGAAACACGTTTTCTTATAGCCATCGTGTCTTACGGTAAGTCACTTTGTGTTGGGCTCTTCTTATCATCGAGGCCCTTCTGTGGAGTCGAGCACCCAATTTCACATAATTAGAGCATTAAGGGGGTGCTGGGTGCTTAAGGTGGGTGGGCTCACCAAAACCATAAGCACCAGCTCTTAAAACTTTAGATTAAGCACCAGCTCTTGTATGTTTACGGGTCCCATCCAGAGTTAATGGTGCTCTTATCTAACCAAGT
>CAJHQP010011117.1:0-16234 GCA_905132765.1 Moricandia arvensis
ATAAATAATGGTTATCCCAAAAATGGAAGAGAAAAGTGAAATTTCCCACAAAAAATAATTTTACAAATGTCTTTATATCGAATTACTCGCTCTCTAGCACAAAAAAAATATTAACCTTAAAACGTGTAAATATAATATAACAATTTATTGTGATAACCACAAAAGTGAGAAAAGTTATTTGTAAAATAAAAAGATAGATCGTTTGAAATCTCTATACTTTTTGTAAACGATTGAACCTATATGTTGGCTAATGCTAACAAAAATCTAGTGGCCTGTTTAATTAGTGAATCATCATATTAGTTAGGGTTCGTTTATTCCTTCACTGATCTCTTCAAAGATTTCGTTCTGTCCTACCAAAAGTAAATATTTAAAAGCTTTAGGATTCACTAATATGTTGAAGTGACCTTATTGAAATAACCTTTTTCTCATCATAACATTACAACTCGTGCCACTAGTAAAATAACTATTAATTTATAACTAGAATTATTTATTTTGTTAGAATTAATTTCTTAACCAACTTACCACTATTTCTAAACCAAATACCATTAATTTATCTAATAATCATTTTACAAAAAATTAAACCAATTTTATTCCTTAAAAATGACATGCAAACTTTAAATAATTTTATATCATAGTATATTATTATTCTTCATTTTCACATATAAAATATTAAACTACATGTTTATTAAATTGTTATATAAATTGTATTTTCGCAATATACAATATAATAATTGATGATTAATATCTTGCAAACCATATATAAGCAGCATCTATCACCACCGGAAACAAATTAATTTTAATTTGTTACAGACGATAATGAGGAGACATCAAGCAAGAAGCACAAATTTATTGCTATGGATTATAAAAAACTAGAAGTAGCATTCAATATTCAATCAGAATATTTGTTAGATTCAAATAGACTATGGGAGTAAATAATTTATTTGACATAAAAAATAATTTAATCTACTTTGACAGCAACAATTACGATAGTGGTTATGTATTATAAAAAAAGAAATGTTAAAACATAGACGGATTTGAAGGTGGAGATGTTTTTAAGTTGTTCTAGTGTAATAAGCATATTACAAATAAATCAAATAACCGTTACAATCCATTGTAGAATATCTAGAAATGTTACTCGACATTCAGATCCGAGTATCTTATATTGAACTCTATGAAAGTCCTTGCGAGTGCTACAGTGCATTAGCATCATGTTAGCTAGATTATGGCTGAGATTTGTGAACATATACCACAAGTTTGCCTTATGCGAGATCCCCATACCTGAGAAATTTATAACAGATCAACTAAGATAACAATATTTAGAGGAGATGATGACTAAAGCTGCACATGTTTCTTAGAGCTCAATAAGTATATTTTACTCTATTCAACGAAATTTTAATACTATGTCTATCTATAAAGATATATCAGTATATCCTTTTAGACAAATATGACTGATTATATACAGTAACAATATTACTTTTTCATATAATTAGCAGATTTCTTTATATTTCTTTTGGATGTTTATTGCATTGAGGTATGGCGTTGACAATAGACACTAATAAAGCCAATAAAACACATATGGAATGAGTATCTGAGGAATATACAACAACTCCATATCTCTCGTAGTATAGAACAGTAAGATAGGTAGTCGAGTATTGGTGTATAAAATTGTATTCTTTTATGCACACTTGTGGGCCAACTTTGTTACATGATATATCGATTTTTGAGATGTGATTTACTGTGCGTGAGTTGGATTGTGTCGTGAGTTGTCAGCTTTTATTACAGTCAAAGAGAACGATTATTCTTGTATAAGTATCGGCGGTGGATATTTTGATATGTTTAATTTATTTAGATCATCTAATTTGATGTCAGTACTAAAGACAAGTTAATGAGGCTATCACATCAGTCGAAATTTCTTACACAGAGAATGAAATATATTATTATATAGGCTCGAGAATATATCCTCCTTAGCGGCAACCAAGATTCGAGATCGTATATTCCGTATCACACTCGAAATGGTCTCTATGCTTTGCCCACAAAAAGACTATTTTTTTTTCATACAACTTCTAATAGCCAGGGGGAGTCTCTTCGTGGGATTCCTTTGTCATCATCAAAGCAGGATCAAACCTATTGGATGGATTCTTTATTCAAACAATTGTTTTCTGCGTTTAATTTACACTTGTTCCTTTTTATTTTCTACTCATCTGTTTCTGTAAGAAGATAACATTTTTAGAACAAAACAGACGCTGTACCATAACGAGAAAAACGAGGTTACTTATTTTGTTATTATTTACCATTTCTCTCCACAGCATAGTAAATTTGCCATATGGAACTTAATTCTAGTCATAATATGATATTCAGTCAAAGATTGTAGTTTTAACTCAAGATTCTAATTATCAGGTGCGATATATCAAACAATTCATATTGGGTAAAATATGTTAATTTGAGAATACACATCTATAGTCGATTAGCTGTGGTAGAACTAAAAAATTACGGATTTTAGATGTTGATTATCCTTCTTATTTAATTGTCGTTTCGATACTTCAAATTCTTTGCCTATAAAACATTTCAACATTTTATTATAGAAACAGAGGAATGTAGCTCTATAATTTGTTATTAGATCTAAAACTTTCTTCGAGTATTTTAATATCCACTAACATCACAGTAAATGAAAAGTGTTTTCCATTATTGTGAAGTAAAATGTATAGATATATAGAATTTACAACGTGGGGAAATTCTCTCAGTAGATAAATAGATTCTAGAATAAATCAGCAAAGAACTAAAACCAGTTTAGATATTAAGGTGTTCCCCTATATCTGTTGTTGACAATTAATAATTATTAATGTAATAAGTTAAACTAAAGGTGTAAACTTGTAACTACCGATTCTAATATTACATATACTCTAGTAAGAAAATTTAGAAAATTTTGATTAACCAATCTATTATTTTTTGGTAACGTAACCAATTAATCGTTTCAATATAATATCTCTAGACCAATAGAATTTTATAACTACTCTTATGGTCAAATATTTACAATTCACGGCCCATATTGCGATTAAATTAATCAAAAGTATTCAGGAAAGAGGAGATTTTAGTAAAACCATATTAGAATCTTATATTTTTTAAAAACACACATAAACAAAAACACCTTATGTAATTAATTTCGTGCAGACTGTTTGAAATCAAAATAAGTTTATATATGTTTAACTGCAATTCATGCTATCTTATTTAATAGTTTTATGTTAAGGGTAGTTCCTCGAATAATAATAAGGTATAAATAGTACCTTTAATATTTAATCATTCCAAGACTCATTAATTATTTATTAATAACTATTATTTATATTAGTTTAGTATTTATTAAATTAGACTACTAAAATTAAAATCAAGTTGAAAATAACAAATGATTAAATCAACAAAACCATAATGCGGGTCTAAATTATCTCAAATCCTTAAAATATTTCTATTTAAAATATAAAAAAAATCATATAAACTAAATTTAATAAAATTATAGAAAATTTTAAAACATACAGAATGAATTTTATCAATACATGAATGGTCAAAAATATAAAATATTATTTAAAATATTAAAAATAAAATTTAGTGTGAAATAAGTTTAATAGGAGGTAAATAAACAAAATCATAATACGTGTGAGAATTATTTGGAATCTTCAAAAAATAGTCCTACTTAAAATAACAAAAATTCATATAAATAAATTTAAGATCAATTTCACAAAAATTAAAATATATAATTGATTAAAATCATAATTTTTATTATGTAAAATAATTTTTAACAAAAAAGTATTAATTTTGTGCTTTTTGAGCGGCGATTAAAATATACCCGCATAATCTAGTTGTTATGTTTATGATTTATCTACCCTTCTGTCTTGTCTCCATATGGGCCGATGAATAGCCGAATATTGAAATTTACACCTTAGGTTTTAAATTACAAGTTACACCTTAGGTCACTTTTACTCTTTTATATTTCACTATAGAACACTTTCAACTGTTAGTTTTGCTAACTACTAAGACCCAGTGTTTTCACTATAGAACACTTTCAACTATGAGTTAATTACAAAATTGAGAACATATAGCCATATATTATAAGGGCAAGATGAAGAAGAAGATAAAGAGGAACAAAATCCGTTTCAAGCTCAAAAGAAAGAGGATCTCCAAACCAATGAGGTATATGACGATTAGAACATGAATCAACATGCTGAATCAATAAAGCAGAAGTGCAGCAATTTGAGTATCAAATAACCTGTTTCTTTTTGGCGTTTCTGAGTTCATGAAAAAAATACTTTTGTGCAGCTAAAGTCATTATACCCGAAAATTGAATTTGTGCAGCTAAGGTATTTAGACCCTAAATAAATTTTTAATTTTTTTGAATATGACCCAAAATAACTTGATAGTAGAAATCAAATTAGATGATCTAAATAAATAAACATATCAAAATATTCACACCGCCGAAATAAAAATATCTTTTTTAACTGTAATAAACACAATAAGAGAAATCAAAGAAGTAAATATTTCAAAAATATATAGTAAAAATTTAATAATAAAAATAAATGAAAAAATATCTAATGTTTTCATCGTGTTTTAATTTAAAAAATCTATGTGTTTTATTGGTATAGTTACACTAAAATAAACATCCAAAGAAATTAAATAATTATATATTTAAAATTTTATTATAATCAAGATCATATTTTCTAAAATGAATAGTTAAAATACATAGATAAAATTGTTGTAAAATATGAACCTTAATGGTATCCTAGTTGTCTATAATTTGTTGGTTGCACATATTGTGGTTGGATACTAAATTAATCAGAATGATATGTTACATAATATATTCGTCAATTAGTAATTTTTAATTAATTAACCATTTTTATGTAATTATTTATAAACTAAAATCCAATTAGTATGTTTATGTATATTAATAAATCTATTTTTTTCAAAATAAAATATTTTATGTCAAATAAAATTCACTCATGTTTTGATAAAATAGATACATATGTCTCTAAGTTTTTTATAATCCAAATAAATTTTCTTCTATGGTTTATTCTTTAAAGAAATTAAATTTAATTTGTTTTCCTATAATTAAAATATATGTGTTTGAAGAATATTAATCATCAAATTATTTATCATATATTTGGAAAATAAATTATATACTTTAATAAAACATTTGTAGTTTTATATTTTATATGTGAAATGAAATAATAAATACATGAATATTAAAATATTTAAAGTTTGCATGTCATTTAAAATAAATTATGTTTAATTTTATTGTAAAAATTGATTATAGAATAAATTAATGGTAATTTTGGTTAGAGAATAGTGGTAAGTTTGGTTAGAGAATAATCTAACAAAATAAATAATTTCTAGTTAATAAATTAATAGTTATTAAGCTAGTGGCACGAGTTGTAACTGTTATGATGAAGAAAAGGTTATTTTTCCAAAAGGTACTTCAACATATTAGTGAATCCTGAAAGCTTTTTAAATATTTATTTTGGTATGATAACGAAATCTTGAAGGATCGTGAAGGAATCAACGAAACCCTAACTAATATGATGATCACTAATTAAACAGGCCACTAGATTAGCATTAGCACAACATATAGGTTCAATCTTTTACAAAATATAGATTTCAAACGGATCTATCTTTTTATTTTACAAAATAATTCTCACTTTGTGGTAATCACAATAAATATGTTATATATATTTACACGTTTAGGTAATATTTTTGTAGAACAAGTAATTCGATAAAAAGACATTTGAAAATTATTTTTGGGGGAAATTTCACTTTTCTCTTCCATTTGGTACCATTATTTATGTTTACCTTTCTAAATGAATATTTTTAAGAATACCTAGGTATGAGATTCCATGAAAGAGGCAAAAGACATTTATGTTCTTGATTTATAATATAAATAATTATTTTTATAAAAATATATTTTTAAGTTTTTGAATTATACCTTTTCAAATTTAAAAATTTGTCTAATTTTTTTTGAATTTTCTTTTTGATTTTTTCACATTTTCTTTTTAAAATTCAATTTTTTTTGAAACTATTTTCAAAATTATTTATTTTAATTTTTAATTATTTATTTATATTTTTATTAAAATTCTAAACATTACCTTCCAAAACACTACCCCTCAAATCTAAACACTAAGACTAGATTAATTAATCATAGGGTTATAAGTATCTATTTACCTCTTTAAAACCAAAGGTAAGTGTGATTAAGGTAAAAATGAAAAAATATACTAAGAATTGCTAGTTTTGTAAATTTCTCATTATTATTTTTTTCAAACCATAATAACTTTGCTTTAAGAAAATGTATATTTTGGTTATTTAGAAAATCGCAGTAATTCACAAGATTTATAACAAATATAATATACTATTGATGATATAAATACAATAAGAATGTTATGTGTAGACATGTTATCTATAGAATTCAATATATATAAATTATTTATTTTTAAAAGAGAAAAAATTAACATCCACGTGGAGACGCAGGTCAAATTCTAATAAATAACTAAATAAGAAATCCATAATTATATTTTTTCAGAATACATTCCATCATGCTTAAAGTCCAAATTAATGGTTTTGTAAAAAAAACAATAATTATGTTTTGCTCGATAAAGATGATGAACAGAGAACAAAAAAGAACAAACCTTGCACTGTTGAGGTCATTGTGGATGTCAAAAGAGAGAATCAAAATCTGTAATGACCCATATGGCTTTCAAAATTCTATTATGACCCCATCATAATTTCCTTTTATTTTTATTTAAATTTAAATAAAAAAGTAGGTAAAATAACTAAAGAAACCTAAAGATTTCTAGATATTTACAGATCCATATCATTCTTATCCTATCCAGAATCCGACCCGTAATCTGACCCATAACCCAACCCGATTGTTAACCCTAATTCTTCTTCTTATTCCTTCTCTTTCTCCATTGATGTTTCTTTCACTACTTCACTTTAAAACAAAATAAAAAAAATTCTTCAAATATTCACTTATTTTATCTTTCTTATCCTAAATCGATCAACCCATAGTCATATTTAATCAATTCTATCTTATTCGAAACTGAATTTCATCTTTTATGTACGAGTTCATGAGAAAGAAGAACGCAGAGTATTACTAGTATCACTAGTACAACTCTAACTAGTGCAACTAGTATAACTCAAATTAGTACAACTAGTACAATTCAAACTAGTACAACTAGTACAATTCAAAACTATTATAACTGGTACAACTATAACATATATAACAAGTACAACTTTAAAATTAAGATGGTGATATTTTGGTTTTTGTTTTCAGCGTATGAATGATGCTATAAATAGAATGATGCAAAACTAATTAGACATGTTGTTCTAATCTTTCCAGCTTTCATATGTCAAAATACATAAATTTTTTGTTTTCAATAATTTTTTATTTGGATAATAATTTATTTACAATTCGTATTAGTTATACTAGTTGTACAATTTCCAAAAATAATCATCTTCATATGTTTGCTCCCGAAACTCGTAGAAAGCAGATGTGGAGCCGAACAAGTTGCAATAGAAGGAAATTTAGAAGAATATATTTCAAAAATGATGTATAAATCATTATGAATTCGAAAAGAATGCATAAGCGTTCATGTTTGGTGTTTACACTACGATAATAATATTCCAACTGGTACAGCTGATTTAGATATGGTAATAATATTATTTGTTTAATTGTGCCAATACGTAAGTTGTATTGTTTTAACATTGAGTGGTAGTCTTTTCACCTCAATGCCCATTTTTCTATAGACATGAAAATAAGATAAAAGATAAACCAATTGTAAATACATCTACAAGAAGAATATGATGAAACTTGCATAATAATAAAACTAGTACAACAAAGAGAAAATAGGTATGACTCGTATAATTAAATTCTTTTACTAACCCATAGTTGTACTGATTTTTAAGATGTACCAGATTGAACGTAGTTATACTATAGCTATGGATTTTAAATTTAGTTGTACAATGTGAAAAATATAAATGCATTAGTTCTACCAATATTTTTACGTGTGCATACTATGTCTAACATATTTTGGAATCATATTTTGTAAAGAAAATTTTGTGCATATTGTTCCAAAATAATGTGGCTAGAAAAGTAAACAAACATATACTTGTAAGGTAGATTATGTAAACTTATGTGATGATGTAATAATTTTCATAAACATGTACAAAAGTTCCAAAAATTAAGAAAAAAACTTCTCACCACTTACCAATTTAAAAAATTTAAATAGTTACGAGGGACCATTATAAACATATATTTGTTTGGTCAGTTGATTTTTTTTTATATAGAAACCAAATAGAACTTGTTTGGTCAATTGATTGTTTTAAGTAGTGAACTTGTGTTTGTTATAGTGTTGTTCAATTTTGTTTGAACTTGACAGGTTTTTGGTTACGTGATTGATTTTATTAATGAAATTGTGGCGAACAAGAGGAAGCTCGATCGTGGTGTCCACGCTGGGTAATCGTTAAGTACAACCAAGCGGGCTCGAAACCGCGAGAGAGAAACCGTATCTTCTCTGGACCATCAAGGCGGTCTTTACTCGGAACCATCAACACCTTCTCCATCTCAGCCCACTAATGAGCCCCAGAAATCATCAAGTCAAAAAAAAGTTTAAGAATGTTTAAAAACTTATGTAACAAATTATATTTAAGAAAGTTTCAACTACACAATTATATTAGAATTTTAAAATTTCTTAATTAAATAAATTGTACTAGTTATACCAGTATTTTATGTTTGTTATATATAAAATAGTTGTACTAGTATTACAATATGATAGCAAAATTGAAAATTTTAGTTGCACCACATAAGAAGTAAATACACCTCACTTGCACCACTTCTATATGTTTACATATTTAGTATCACATATTATGAAATCATTAATTTTTAAAAAATATCTTTGTTATATGTTTTTCAAAAATATGGTAAACAAACAAATAAACAAACAGTTAAAGTATAAGGTTAATGATATATAGTGTTTTTAATGTTTTTGGCATAGTTTTAGTGCTTTGAGTTGTACTTTAACACCTATGTTTGTTGTGTCTACAAACTTGATTTCAAATAGTTTTTTAATGCATATTTAAAATAATACTAAATAAAATAAAAAGTAGTTTTACCAGTTTTCTAGTTGTATCATCTATATATAGTTATACTAGTTTTTGAGTTGTACCAGTTTGTGCATAGTTGTATTTTGACAGTGAAATTAAAAATATTAGTTGTACCACATAATTAATACAATTACCTTAGTTGTACCACTTATTTATGTTTACATGTCTTTGCCCGGTTGCAATGAAATCATCAATTTCGTAAAAACATATTTCATGTATGTTTTCCAAAAATTGTGTGGACAAACAAGTTAACAAACTTAAAAAGTATAAGGTAAATCATGCAAACTTATGTGGTGGTGTAAAAAAATTGCCAAAAAAACAAAAAATCATGAAAAATAATAAGGAACCTATCTAAATACTTACCAATTTGGCCATTTGATTTTTTATTTCATATGGAGTACCCAATGAAATACATAAATTTCAGAAACTGAATAGTTATACCAGTTCTACCAATATCACTTATTTGGTAAATAAAAGATAGATGGCATGTATGATTTAATATATAGTTGGACTAGTTGTACCAGTTGTTTACATGTTCAGTATAAGGGGTTTTATCAATATTTTCACATTATAACTTTGTAAAATTGTGTTAAATATTTTTTCATAATAATATGAATTACCTAGTTAAGAAACCAAAAAATATAAGGTATATAATGTAAAATTAATGGTCTAATGTAATAATTTAATAAAATGTTAAAATCCTCAAATAAAATATACAAAATATTGTCACCATTAACTAATTAAGATTTATATTTGTTTATTTCATATGGAAAATATGATTTATTAATTTTATCAGTTACAACAATTGCATATTATATATGAATTATATAATTTATATACTAATTATACTAGTTATACTAGTTATATCATTTGTTAATATGTTTAGTTGTACGAGTTATACTAGTTATACACATTGAAATGAGAGAAGAGAACTTGTATGGCCGTGATTGAATAATAGAAAATTGATCCTATGGCTGAAAAAAGTGGGTCCCAATCGAAAGAGAGAAAGAGAAAAGAAAATCATGTGACTTAGATTAAAAGAGATGTGAGATGATCCAATGGTTGAGAATGCATTTTCATTAAGGGAAATATAGTAATTTAACTTTCTTTGGTCCATGTAGAATAATTTTGGTGGTGTGAGATATTTTTGTCATTTGGTATATTTTAGATTAAAGTCCCAAAAGAGAAGAACCAGAGTTTCTCTTTAGCATCATCCATTACGAAAGTTTGATTCATGACATGTATCAACCATAAGATATCAGTTCCTTCAAGTAATTAGTGAATGTTTAACTCCCAGATTGATCCTATTAATTGCATAGTTGAGTGTGAAGTTGTGGAAGGCGGGGACATCATGAGTGAAGAAGAAGCCACAACGGAAGACGAGGCTACATTGAGTCCGTGAGAGGATGGAAACAGGCTGACAACTAGCATTCACAGAGGTGGACGAGGGATTAAGGATTAGCAAGGTAGAGATAAAAAATCTAAAATTGTTAGATACGAGTTCGTGGGTGGCGCGTTGAATCGGAAGGGATAAGAGTGGTGGCTCGGTGAGGAGGAGGTGGGGTGATATGGAGAAGAGAGTGGTGGCTGGGTGAGGAGGACCTGCAAAAGGAAAGCACATACCACGACCAAGTCTTGACTCTAGTTTGTATGTTGTATTAAAATGTATTCTTTTTTATTTTTATTTATCTTCAAATAACATCTATGGAGATGTTATTTTACAAGAAATGTTTTAACTAAAAATGAATGTGAAGTCTCCTAAAATATATATCACAAAATTTTCTTATTAAGTATTGGTTTCAATTGAATAATAGTAGATTTGATATATTTTTTATATATTGTTAATTGAATAATAAGGGATTGTAAGGATGGTGTATTTAATCCGAGGAGGAGAGGTTTACTTTACAAGTTCTGATCAAAGAGATGATTGGTACTAATTCAAAAACATGCTAGGAGAAGAGAAAAATTGAAGAACATGAAGAAAACCCAACCCAGATTTAAAAGGAGATAGCAAAGTCGCATAAAGTGAAGTTTATTCCTCAACAGGAGAAAAGATATTGCCAAAACGAAACTAAAATTTAATCTTGTAATCTCAAGAATTTAGAGCTTGATAAGTTGTTGCAGTGGTGGAGTTTTGGTTCGTGTATGTGTGTTACACATGGAGAATGATGTGTGACACACGCTTCGAAGTATAAAAAAGAAACACCAAGATATGATGATATGGAATATTTCCATATGTTTGGTTGACAAAATATGATTTAAATAAGCATTATTAGATCATAAATTGAAAGATTTGATAATGTTAAAATATAGAAAATAATATATTAGATAATAGGAAAGATTATTGATATATACATTGGTTTTTCCTAGAATTAGGTCAGTACTTTCGACTTGATAATTCTCACAGAAACACAAAGAGGATTTTAGGGTTTCAGAAAGTGAGTGACTTGTAGATGTGATCAAGAGGGGTTGGTTCACGCAAGTTGGGTATATTAGAAATCGATCCGTGTCGAGTCGTGTAATTCGGATCAAGCGAGTATGTAATCGATTGTGTACAAGATTTCTAATAAAAGAGATAAATTTTCTTGGAATTACTTTGTGCCTTGTATTTTCGCAAAATCTCTATTCTATTAATTTTTCGATTGAAAGTTATCTTACTTCAAAAAAACATGATCAATCTCATCTTTCCTCTGAAAAAGAATAAAGTTTGGTAAGAGGGATAAGAAGAGATAAATCTGTATCTAGAAAGATGAGAGCGAATGTCCGTTTTAAAAACTCAAAATCAAAGAAATGATTTGTATCAAAATCTTTACATATAATAATATAAAAATATAGTACAATAAATATCAATATACATGTTGAGATAGTAAGTCATTATATAATTCAAAATTGTTACTTACTTTTTTTCTTTTTTGTACAACAAATTGTTACTTATTTAAAAAATTTAATCTATTGCTTATAAATTAATTATATCATTATAACCTTTTAATGTTGCATTTGTCTTACTTGGTGAAGCCAAATACTTCTACTAATATTCCCCCCCACTATAATGTTTTATCCATCTTTAATATCTATTAGTCTAAATTTCAATTGTTTTGTGATTAACATCGAGATTTTTCTAAATTTCTACTGTTATTTCTGTCATTTTGGATCAATAGTATCATGCCCTTTTAACCAAGAGTACTAAACTGCGACTGTTGGATGGAGAATCACATTCTATTTTGATGGCCGAAAGCTGCTCATTATGCTCACTTTCCGTCATTGTCACATAGTTTTGGTTACCTCCTCCTTTTAGATCCAAACTCTTGAGTAAATTTGTGTAATATTGTGGAAATGAAAAGTAATCAATAACAAACACAAATAGAAATTAAAGTAATGTTTTATTGATCGTTAAAGTTGTAACTACTAGAATTTGGATTAGGAACCCTATTTTTAACTGGTTAAGTATGTAGTTGATGTATTCAATATTTGATCTTTTGCTCTAGGGTTGGATCCTTCTATATTTTGAAATATGGAAATATTTTTTTATTAGACGTTTTTCATTTTTATCCATAGAAAGAAGGGAGAATTGCCAAGTGTGACTCAAAACTTGGAGTCAAACCCAAAAGAATACCCAAACTTGGGTCAAAGGCAAAAGTAACTTAAAAAGCTATTGAAATTACAACTATCCCCTTGTTTACAAACAAAAAAACGGAATTTTTTTTACGTTTCTAACCCTCGCAAGTTGTCTGTTCAGACGACTTGAAAATAAATCGTCCAGACGACTTAACTGAAAGTCGTCTGGACAGTTATTCTTAAACATAATTTAAAAATTTTGTAAAAAAATTTTTGATAAGTGAAAATGAGAATTATGTAATTAACATATGTCTTTAGAGATATAAATTAAGATATAACAAATTTCAATTGTTTTCAGCATAGATGAGTGAAAGTAGTGAGTCATGATATTCTTTAGTTTATGTTTCATCAACATATGTTATAGTATTGTATGTGTTCTTAGGGTTAGATTTTGGAAAGCATTAAAACCGTTTTTGAAAAATTTAAAAATTACCTAAGCGTGTTCATTTCTGTGTATAGTAAACACTATTGAAGTATAATTTGATTTATAACGTGGTTAGTTAGTTAATTTAGTCATTTTAGTTTAGGGGTTCATTTTAGGGTCTCGGGATGTACATTATCCGCCAAACGACTTATTTGTAAGTCGTCTAAACCGGACCAAACCTTAAATTTTACCACTGTACTTTTAAAGCTAACCGGATTATTTACCCAATATATAAGGTGATTTTTTTTTTGTTAATTTTTCGCAAAATTCAGAAACCCTAACATTTCTCTCTCAAAGGCGATATCAAATGCAATTTCGAATTCCCACTATTTCCGAACAAACCATCGTTCTCAACGTCGGCTATCTATCTCACTTCATTCTCACCGCCGCTTCCTCTAAACACTAGCGCCGCCGCTTCTTCTAAACCCTAGCGCTGCCGCTTCCTCTAAATCCTAGCGCCACCGCGTCCACTATTTCCGAACAAACCGTCGCGTTTTACTCATTCTCACCGTTTCACGTTTATTTTTTCAGATCTATAACCGCAGTGACGAGTACTCCTTCTGCGACTAATCAGGTCTGCTTTAAATTTTTCTACTGGAAGACTTGTAATTTAAGTCGTCTGGAAAGTCTTCCAACTGGACGACTTAGTAGACGACTTAAATATAAGTCGTCCAGCAGGAAGACTTTTCAGACGAATTAATTATAAGTCGTCCAGTTTGGAAGACTTTCCAGACGACTTAATTATAAGTCGTCTTGTTAGATTTAGCTTGTTTAGCTTATCTCTATTGTTGTCTTTGATTATTTTGCAGACAAAAAGGATGGATATTCCAGAACTCCCCCGTAGGTTATACACATTAGAGGAAGAGCCAGAAGCCCAAAATAGCATTTCGTATCATACGGATAATAGCAAGTTGCATAATGCTCTTAGGGAAGCTCTTATTGATGACGAATTTGAAGAGCTCAAGGAGTCGAGTTTGGAGTTTTCATCAAGTTCAAGGAGCAGGGATTTGGTTGGGCTTCAAGGCTGGTTCACTACATGCTCAGTTTCCAGCTGGACATTAAGAAGAAGTATGAGATGTGGTCTCTCGTTGGTCCAGAACCTTTGAGGTTTTCACTGTTAGAGTTTGAAAACCTCACTGGTCTAAACTGCGATTACATCGAGGACCTTAAGAGATCAAAATGTGAAGTTACCAAAGAGATGGTTTCTTTCTGGGGGATGCTGGGAGTTCATCTGGAAGTTGGGCCAACTACTTATCAGATAATAGCAGCACTGAAGAGATGCGAGGATTGGTCCCTGGAAGATCGCAAGCGGCTCGCGTACCTTTCCATCTTCATTAGATTCATTGAAGGGAGAAAGTTTTCAACCGCTACAAGATCTAGTCTTGCAAGGCTAGTGATGGATTTAGAACGGTTTGAGAATTATCCATGGGGGAGAGTCGCGTTTAAAGTGCTGATGGACTCTTTGCGGAACAAAGATATTACTGGCTGTTACACCGTGGATGGGTTTATACAAGTTCTTCAGGTCTGGGTGTACACAGCTATGCCGGAATTGGGTGCTAGTATTGGTGTTCCCAGAACAAACAGTCCGTCTCCACCGACACTGGCTTACGAGGGCAGCAAAGGCCGCAGATCAATGAAAGCTACTATCTTGAAACATGTATTTACTTCAATCCAAAAGACTGCGCAGACGACTTATATTAAAGTCGTCTGGAAAGTCTTCCAGCTGGACGACTTAGTAGACGACTTATTATAAGTCGTCTGGGAAGGTCGTCCAGCTGGACGACTTACCGGACGACTTAATTAAGTCTTCTGGAAAGTCTTCCAGCTGGACGACTTAGTAGACGACTTATTATAAGTCGTTTGGAAGGTCGTCTAGCTGGACGACTTACCGGACGACTTATTTAGTCTTCCAGCTGGACGACTAAATAGACGACTTATTATAAGTCGTCTGGAAGGTCGTCCAGCTAGACGACTTAGAAGACGACTTATAATTAAGTCGTCTATTTAGTCTTTTTTTTTTCAAATATCTAACTCGATTCTTTATTTACTGCAGACCCGCCCTTATGTTTCAACAATGCTCCCTTACTCATCGTTTCAGAAGTCATGTCTTTCTCCACTCGCCAAACAGAATGAATAGCCAATTTCCATCGAGCTTACAAGCTCTCATTCCTTGGAACAAATATGATGCAACTAGTAGCTCACTACCATCCAGAGGTACAATACGTTCTTCTCACTCCATCAGCAACTCACTACTACTATAACTTGACATATCCCAACTCTTCCTCTAACCGATCATACTCGCTTAAAAAAAACACTAGGAGCCAATGACAACAAACAAAGCAGACAAAAAGAGAGACCAGACACTAACGCTAGCAACCTTTCTGTTAGCTTCTGTCTTCTTACCTTAGCCAGGTCGTTGTGTTTTCACTGGATAGGACATAGGCAACTACTTGATGTGTTTAACCTATAATCTGAAGCGGCATTCATGGATAATTTCCAGACGACCGACATGCCTTCCGGCCCACCTTCTGCTCAAAAGTGACGTTCTCCACATAAAGTAAGAACTTTACTTTCAAATATATAACGGATTGCAAGTTCTTAACTTTGTCTTCAACTCCTCCACGTAGTTTCTTCCTCTGCTTGAAAGCAGCACTTTACGTGATTCAAAGACTGAATCGATCAAGGTCGCCAGCCTTCGTTTTGGTGATCAATGATTGACGGTGTGCAACGACAGAGCCAAAGCCTCGTTATACTTCCTTGCTATCGTTCATCTCAGACCGATTTAGAATGCAATCGGAAAGTGGAATCCTTTTAGTAAACAGTTGGAATATTGTAGCGGTCGAAGTAGAGAATAAGGAAGCGACATCAAAAACACTCTTGTAGTCACCATGCTGCTCATTTCTGTGATGTGTGGATGTTGTGAAGATGTGTGACTCTATTAGGATCAATATGTGTGTCCCCGGGACTTACAGCTGGCCCCTCCCCGCTGTTTCCCAATTGCCGCACAAGCTCATCCCGCAAGGCCCGCTAAAAATTGGGCCTGATTCTTAGTGCCCAATC
>CAJHQP010011118.1:0-16234 GCA_905132765.1 Moricandia arvensis
CGGGTCTTTCGGATCTTAAAGTTTAGACTGAATAGGTATTGTAAATTTTCGGTTCGGGTTCGGGTCGGTTTTTCTCGATCCGGGTCTGTTCGGCGTTTATAATTAAAATCTGTAATATTCGGGTAATATTCGGGTCTGTTTTCGGGTTTGTGTCGGGTTCGAGTATTTAGGATATGAAAAAGACACGAAATACATAAATTCCATCAAATTTAGTCAAAATCTGTCATATATATATTATATATATCTATTTTTTACAAATAACTTAAAATAAACTATTAATAATTAAAATAAAAATATTTATTAAACTTCAATTTTTTACATTTAAAGTTTTATATTACTTGAAAATGTTATACAAATAATAAGAAATATTGTTACAAAAAGATTTTTCAACTAAATCATAAAATAAAATATATAAAATAGAACACAAAAATCATATTTTTGGATATTTATGTTATTAAATCGGGTATGAATCGGTTGTTATCGGGTCGGATCTATTCGGGTTCCGGGTCTATTCGAGTCGGTTCTTTTCGGTTCCGGCTCTTTCGGGTAAAAGAATTTTGGACCCAATAAGTACTTGTAAATTTTCCGTTCGGTTTCGGTTCGGGTATTTTTGGGTCGGTTCCGGTTCGGATTTTCGGGTCCAGGTTAAAATGCCCAAGCCTAGTTGATAAGGTGATAGGGATAACTCAAAGTTGGCATCAAAGATACCTATCGTAAAGGGTAAAAGAGGTATTACTTAAAACAGTGGCTCTTGCAATGCATGTATACTCAATGAATGTGTTTCGTCTAACAAAAGACATCTGCGAGGAGATAAACATGTATTCGCTAAATTTTGGTGGAGCTCAGGAGATAAACAAGGACTTCACTGATTTAGTTGAAAGAGACTAAGTTTACCTAAAAGAGAAGGAGAATTGAGATTCAGAGATTTGGAAACCTTTACTCAAGCACTCTTGGGAACACATGTATGGAGGATTCTACAAAACCATGCATGCTTAATGGCTAGAGTATTACGAGTAAGATATTTATCTGATGGGAATTTACTTGTTGCGATTCAAAAAAAAGCCTCATATGCATAGAAATCTATTTTTATGGGATGGATCTAGTGAAAAGAGGAATTAGATGCATTGTTGGAGATGTAACACACATAATGCTTGGACAGACTCATGGATTCCTAACCATCCACCTCGACCACCATGGGGGAATTACGGGTGATAGCTATGAAGGAAAAGTTAGTAGGTTCTTTACTGACAGAAGCAAAGAATGAGATGAAAATAAACTTCTAGAGGCTTTTGTAGAGGATGATGTGAAAAGAATTTTGAAAATAAAAGTATGTGCTACTGCAAAGTTAGACTTACATGGATGGCACTACAATGGAGATGGTATTTACTCTGTAAAGTCAGGATATTGGATAGAAACTCATCACCAGCATGGTCAAAATGTAACAACAATATCATGTAACAATATGCTTAAACAGAGAATATGAAAGACAAAAGCTCTTCCAAAAGTAAAGCACTTTCAATGGAGATTACATTATCACAAAGTTTGGCTAATGGGAGTAACTTAAAACGTCGCCCATATTACGCAAGATTCAGTGTGCAAGAGATGTTTCCAAGCAGAGGGGACATGGGCTCATGTCTTTTTTGAATGCAAGTATGCTAAAGTTGTATGGAGATCATCGAGTATTTCTAATACAATTATTGTGAATCCAACTTCTTCTTTAGAAGCAAAAAATGGAAGAATGCCTGAGTACACAAGCGAGTTTAGCACACCTACAAGACCTACCATCCTAGATACTATGGAGATTATGGAAGAGCAGAAACATACTTGTTTCCCAAAAGAAGAATGTAAATTGGGGGATCCTAATACAACAAGCAAAGAATGATGCAAAAGAATGGTATAATCAATGAGATCACCAAGTAAGCATAAGGATTAGATGCCTTCATTCTGAACGTCATAACAACATATGGAAAAACCAACAGAAAGGTACATCAAATGAAATGTAGATAGCACTTTTGTGAATTCAGAAATGGCGAGTAAGACAGGTTGGATTCTAAAGGATGAACAAGGTTTATACAAAGGTGCTTAGCAAGGTGCTGGAAAACAAGCAAAGAGTGTGTTGGAGAGTGAGTTTCAAGCTTTTGTAATGGCAATGCAACATACATGGAGTCAAGGTTACAAAGAAAATGAAGGTACAAGAGTAATTGAAGGTTACAAGAAGATAATAATTGAAGATTACAAGAATATTGTAACTAATATTTTTATAAAACATAAGTTGCCAATATTTTTTTAAATAGATATAATTTAACTAATTATTTACCAAGTTAAATAGTTATAGTATTATATTTTCATTAATATATATAATATTTTTGTTTTGAAATTTTATATTATGATCTTAGATGAAAAATTAAGTATGATAGCAAAATACCAAATTTAGTAAAATTTTAACACCAACTTTTTGGTTAGGGCTTTTGTGGTATGACTATGAAGATAGCATCTATTTGTGAGTTTCACTTTTGATTGAGGATTATTCTGAGTCTATAAAATGATTTAGATTGATTTTTAAGAGAAACTAAAATTTGCCATCCATATTTTTTTCAGATATTCAAATGAGGTTTAAAACATAATCCAATCTTCTGCCATTAAATAACTCATGTATAGTTAGTTATCCAAAGATGATGTCATGTATATAATTTAAACACTTAATTTGATGTTAACCAGTTCTTTTTTTTATTAATTTGGGGTATCTCAGGCTCATGGAAAGACTCAGATTAATTCCTATGGAGAGATGCAACTCACGACTATACTATTTTTCCGGATATTCAGATGGGTCTTAAAACATGAGTCTATATCTGTGTAAAGTGAAACATGATAATTGTGACACTGGAAATTTAACTTTTACCATTGTCGAAGAAGTGCGATCTTGGTTTTTCATGGTATTCACGTGTTATGGTGTGATTCGCTACTCTTTATACTATAAAGATTACCTCCTATCATAAAAGATTCAAAAAATGAAATTGTAATTTAAAATACCAAAGAAAATAAAAAATTGCTTTCTTTTTTTGACCAATAAAAAATTGCTTTCTTTTTTTTACCAATAAAAAATTGCTTTCTATATTTGATTACTAAATTAAACCGGATATTCTCATAAAATACGGACAACTACAGATGTGATGTGATCATTCATGTGAGTCATAGGATAGGGCTATCTACCTAACATTTTCTTATTAGTCACTATCTCAAAATCTTTTACCAACTACAAATCGATGGATTTTTTTTTTCATTTGTACAACCTTTTTGTGTGTACAGTAATCATTAAGAAAATGATAAGTAATGAGAAAAATACGCTTTATAAGAAGAATTCAAATGCACCTTTCATCGTGATTTTTCTTTGGTAAAGGATAAAAGTAAAAAAAATTCTTTGGTAAGGATAGAAATATATTACGACAATACCCATTTTTCAACATTTTGGATATTTGACATTTTATATTTTATTCCAAAATGTAAAAAAATAATACAAGTGATTTGACCGCAATAATTGAACCAAACAAGACTCTACCAACTGACTTTGGGAATGACTCATGAGAACGAAACATTCAATTATGATATAAATAGATAATATAATATTAGGTCTACTTAAGATGGCGGGTCAATCCGACTGCCTCTGCATTATTATCATCGGTCATCACAGGCTTACACAGCTATGAACTTACGAAGAAGATAAACTTTATAATATCGTTAATCACTAGTTTGCGACGACAGGTTTGTAAAGAAAATCAAGATATAACTCTTTTCTTCCCACATCGAAAGTTCTTTTAAAAATATATCTTCAAATGTATTTCAAGCAACAAAATCTTTTCAAAGTTTTCGCAACCTTTGCACACTGGCGATATTAGAATTATTGAATTTATTTTATTGACAATTAATTTCAATAAATATATAAAAACAAAAAAAATGTTTTTTGACTACCAGAAATATTAATATTATATAACTAGTCATGCAAACTAAACTAATGTATATTTAGTTATACAAAGTATATGTTATTCATAACAATATTTTCAGCTTAATAATATTATGTAATTAACATTATAACTTTAATTTTATTAATTTAAAAAATGACGTAGACGTTAGAGATATTGACTAAATTTAATTCTTCCGTTAATCAATTAAACTTCGTCTCATCCGATTATAATTTATCTAAAATTTGACTCATCACAGTAAAAGATGGATCAAATTTATAATGTTAAATATAAATTTTAATAAATCAAAAAATGTTGTTATATATAACATATATTTCATAAGTTAGATATACATTAGTTTAGTCTGCATAACTAGTCATATGGTGGTTAATTAAAAAAATATTTTTTTTATATAAAATTTAAATGACATCAAATATGTATTTTCAATGTTTTATTGTGGACTGCTCGCAGATGGCTACTTTTACAAACTTTACACTTCAAATGTCCAGTTTCGAATATAAAGACGTATCTTAAAAAAATATATAAAGATGTATTCCGATAAAACCCATGAACTACCTGTTAGTAAATATATTGTTAATTTTGTTCAAGTAAATATTATTGTCGGTTAGTTTGAATAGAGTTTATTGTGGTCTATACAGAACATGTTGTCGACCCCGAGGTAGGTTCAATTCGAAATGGACTAGAAGAGGTCATCATGTTGGGGGGGGGGGGACGACGTACGAGAAATCCTGTGAAAAGTTTAATACTAGAATATAACTCTCTTTTTTTAAAATAATGTATATTTAAAATTTTCACCTATATTAAAAAAAATATTTAATAATTAATGTATTAAATACTTTTAATATAAAAAAAAATCTATAAATTTTAACCAATAAATTCAATAGATCTAAAATTATTAATTACTAGTTTTTGGAAATGAATAATTCTTTATTAAAAATACATTGAAAATCTAAAACATCTTTCTTTTAGAAACAAGTAAAATATACTAAAATATACATTATTTAGAAACAGAGGAAATAGATACTACATAGAAGTTGACATATATGTAATACATAGATATAATTCAACTATAATGGAGTGGTTTACAAATTGGTAAACAAAACTTAACTGTTTATCATCCAGTTAAATTATGTATCAAAGTTGTTAACAAAACTGAAAAATATCATAGCCAATCTGTTAAAGGTCTTTGCTTTTGTAACAAAACTAATATTCTATATCGTGGTTTAGATTTGAGAGGATTACAAATTTCAATGCCAAAATATCTTGATAATAGAAAAATATCTAGGTAACATATTTATGTTTTAACTTAAAACCCCTATGATCAAATTCAAATTCAATTTTTGTCGATATTGGGTTTCATCGAGAACTTCTGTCAACATTTGATGACATAAATCAAACAATCGAATAGTTTAAACCAAAACAAGTGTTAGAGGTTTTCTCTCTAACCCCATGTCCAACTTTAGTTCAGATTGGTATGATGGTTTGTAACTTTTTACGTTGACTCAAACAACACCCATATGGATTTGATTTGGTCTTTTTTCCAAAAAAAAAAATCACATGCTAATTAGAGTTGACTACTTATATATTCCCTCAGTTTCATTTTAATTATCGTTTTAGGTTTTTACACATAGATTAAAAAAACATTTAATTTTATATATTCTCAAAATAAAAATATTATTACCTATACAATTAATCACATTTCAACCAATAAAAAATAGAATAATATATAAAATTATTAAATTTTGCATTGAAATTATAAAACGACATTTATTTTATAACGAAATTTTTACTATAAAACGATAAGTAATTTGAAACGGACGTAATATTAACATCATTTGTCTAATCTCCCATAATCTTTCATTTTCTCAAACCAAAGATGGGAAAATTGCCAAAAATGACTCAAAAACTTGATTTGAAATGCAAAAGTAAACCCAAACTTGAATCAAATGCAAAAGTAACCTAAAAGGCTATTGAAATTACAACCAGCCCCTTGTGAACAAACAAGAAAAACAAATTTTGTTTTACGTTTCTAACCCTCGCAAGTCTTCTGTCCAGACGACTTTCAAGTAAGTCTTCTGGAAGACTTACTTGAAAGTTGTCTAGTATAGTTCTTCTTAAAATATATTAATTTAAAAAAAAATATTTTGATAAGTGAAAAATTGAAATCATGTAATTAACATATGTTTTAAGATATATAAATTAATATAAACAAAAGTTAAATTTTTTCAGCATATATGAGTGAAAATAGTGAGTTTAAATATTCCCGCTTAAATATTTTAGTTTCCCGCTAAAAATATTTTGGTTTCCCTCTAAGTATATTAAGTCTTCTGGACGACTTACTTGTAAGTCGTCTATCTTCTGGACGACTTATATGTAAGTCATCCTAATATTCCCGCTTAAATATTTTAGTTTCCCGCTAAAAATATTTTGGTTTCCCCCTAAGTATATTAAGTCTTCTGGACGACTTACTTGTAAGTCGTCTATCTTCTGGACGACTTACATGTAAGTCGTCTATCTTCTGACGACTTACAAGTAAGTCTTCTATCTGGACGACTTACTGGTAAGTTGTCTGGACGACTTACAAGTAAGTCGTCTATATTCTGGACGACTTACAAATAAGTCTTCTATCTGGACGACTTACAAGTAAGTTGTCTGGATAGGTCATTTTTGCAATTGATTTTTAAATGTGACGACTTACAAGTAAGTCGTCTGGGAAGACTTACTTGTAAGTCGTCCCATTTAAAAATTAATTGCAAAATGACTTATCCAGACGACTTACTTGTAAGTCGTCCAGATAGAAGACTTATTTGTAAGTCGTCCAGAAGATAGACGACTTACTTGTAAGTCGTCCAGATAGAAGACTTACCAGTAAGTCGTCCAGATAGAAGACTTACCAGTAAGTCGTCCAGATAGAAGACTTACCAGTAAGTCGTCCAGATAGAAGACTTATCAGTAAGTTGTCTGAGTCTTCCAGACAACTTATTTTTAAGTCGTCTTGACCAGAAGACTTACAAGTAAGTCTTCTACAGCCAGACAACTTACATGTAAGTCTTCTACGCGAACAGATCTGGAAAATTTTCAATTTAATACCATAAACTAGTGAGATGACTTCCTTAGCACACACAGTTTTCTACAACCACCCAGAACTTGAAACGAAGGTAACCCACCAAGAATAGTATGCTTGAATAGCTCTATTAACCATCAAATTTTTGCAATCAAAAGCTTGAGTTTTTTGGATGAATTTGGAGACAAAGTGAATGAGATGTTGTTTTTAGTTCATAACAACTGAGAAAGAGAGTGTGTAAATCGATTTTAGATGCATTAAGAGCTTCAAATTGGTTGTTCATGGTGGTTGGGATATTGATGGCAATGGCAATCTTGTAAATACTTGAAGATGACAAGGTTGACAGAGTAAAAAAAGCTATTTTCGAAAAAAAAATTAATGGTATTTTTGTAAATAATGTGAACATGTGGGATGAATATGACAAAAAAAAATAAAGAGAAGGAGAGGTTAGTTTTGCATTTAACTTTGAGTTTTGAGTCAAATTTGCAAAAAAGCCCACCAAAATCACTCAAAACCAATAATATAAATAGTAAAATATTTTCAAATCTCACATCAGAGTCAGAAAGTAAGATAAATTATATTTAACTACAAATAGTGTCTAACTCTGAAATAATATAAACATTTTGGTAATAAACCAAAAATCAAATTCTTACAGACTTACTGTTTGCATCCACAATAAACCATAATACTAATTAGATGATTTAAATCATGATTAATCTAGATCTTTTAAAGCATACTAATTACCATTTTCAGCTAAAAAATATTTCTTATATCTCTTTTTTAATATACAGTTCTTAGATTTCTTAATTAAAAATTAATAAACATTTTTTACAAAAACTAAAAACTAAAAAAACTAATAACCATCTTTTAGGAAAACTAAGAATTCCACCTTAATAATATTTGGTTAATCATGTCTTTAGAGTCGACATAGGATTAGAAAACACCCCAATAGTCTAACTAAACCTACTACAATAACTATCATTGATAGAAGATCAAATCCACGTTTTTAGTTTATACAAATCAAAGCACACAAATCTGAATAAATCCAAGTTCATTACACACGTGTGGTGTTTTAAAATGCAATCTGAACGGGCACATATGTGCCATCTAACACTAAATTGTGGTAAAATATATCAATTTTATATTAGAAAATTTTACATCCAGGGACATATTCTGATATTACAATTACATCTAGAGGCACATTATGATATTTGTACGGTTGGTTTATATGGACATCTATGTGGATTTTTGTGGATTTGAAGTGTTTTATTCAGAAATTAAAATATTAATATAATTATATGTTTTATAAATATTATTATATATATACTGAGTAGTACCTATTTTGTGTATCTAAATTTACTAAATTTAGTTATTTGTGAAAATAATTAAATTTATATGTTATTCATTATATTCTCAAATTATTATAGTTTGAAACATTTATATATGTCACAATATTTATATTTGTCTAGATTTTGTTTATATGAATGTGTGTTAAAGATTAGTTAACCGGCTCTTAAAACTCCTATTTAAGAACTGATATTTAGTTTTTTTTAGTTAAAAATTAAAAACAGGTTCTTAACAAAAATTAAAAATTTCACATAAAAATCTTGCAATAAACATGGTCTGACCTTTGGCGCCTTAACTTTGAAAAAGGTGTGAATGCTTTTGTGATAAGAACACGAGTCGAGGTTTCTATGAGTCTCTATGAATCCGCACAAATGCGAATACTGACACGAGTGACCTCTCCAAAGACCACACAAACACTGTAGAAGAAATGAATTCTAGTGGACAACAAAGAGATGAGATTTACAACAAAAAAAATCTTATGTGTCTCTTTTTAATTTTAAAATCAACTAATTCTATTAATGAGAATTTTCATGATTGTCACATTATTAGTATCATTATTCATTTTTAACTTTAGTAAAAAAATATTTTTACAAATATCTTTTTTATTAAGAGGTAAATTTTTTGACAATTTCTCTTCTATCAAAACCCAACTCTTATTAACCCCTTTAGTAACCACTGCAAATTAAAATTTATTACATAATTTTTGCTTATGAATATATAGTTTTGTAGCTAGAGCTGGATTTCATTTTCTATAGTGATGGTATGAAGTCAATGTTCTTCTCAAATCAAGTTTTATGGATGTTTGAAACCGATAAATTACTCTGGTGAAGCGATTTCTGTTTTTTTTTAAATGTTTGATGTGGTTTCTCTTTCTAACTGTTTTTTTCACTAAACCTTTAAGTCTATTTTTTCTATATAAAAAAAACCTCTAAGTCAATTTATCTCTTTACAAAAACTCACTTTTTCAAAAATATTGAAACAACATTGCACATCCCACTTTCGACGCATTTTCATAGTTTCTTTCAGTCAACAATGCACACCACATTTATGTTTTTTGGGTAAAAACTTATACATTTATGTTATAATCATGCAAGTAAAATTCACTTTATCATTATTTTTTATACATTTATGTTATGACCCCGTCAGTAAAAATCACATCGTTTTTTTTGTTGACGATACGATGTGAACAGTGTTACCAGAAAAAAGTAATTGTACTTTTTTGTCAACTTCGTCTATAAAAAATAGTTTTATTACTAATTTGAAGAAACAGTCGTCGTCAGCTTTGCCCGCACAAATTAATTATTATTTGTTATTATTGTGGTGTAAGCATACCGAGCAGCCATGTTTGAGCAGCCGTAAGCGGGCTGAGGCAGCTTTGAATTAATATCAGCTAGGAAGAAACTAGTGATAGTGTTAACAAGTGGATAAGTGATCACAACGATTTTCTGATCCGTTGAATTATTATTTTTTGTAGTGACTCGAATATAAAAATAATTGGGTTTTATTTCTTCACAAGCCGGCACTGACTTATCAGATATTTTAACTATACACGTACCTAGTTTGGTCTCATTGTTCCGTTGGGTAGGGTGGCACCAAATGAATATTCAAGTATTTGTGACATGATAGTTTATTCCGATTAATCAATTATCTAATTCAATTTATAACTACTAAAATATTCGGCGTTTGAATATTCAATTTTTTTATATTTAATTAAATATCTGATTCAGTATAAATAAAAAGAATTAAATAAATTTTTAAAATAATATAAAATAATAATATTTTATTAAAAATGAATAAATGTTACTTGCTTTGCAACTTTAAAAACTAAAATAATTAATTTTATAAATTAAAATATTATAAAGTTTACAAATAATTATATATCTTATACATATAACTTTTGAAATATATGTATGTATATATATATATATATATAACGGATCACAACAGTTATTTTTTCTTAGAGATATTATATTTATGTTTTACTTTATTTTTACAGATATTACATATTAATAATCATTTTATTTTGTATAATTATGAATATTTGGATTCGAATTGAAATAGATATCTAATATGATAAAAATTTGGGGGATAATTTGGTTAGCCCTATGTATGTATACGCACTTGCACGTGTTCTCCCGCTAGTGATATATCCCTAGGTAGTTTTACAGAACTCTGAGTTAGAAATACAGATTTTTGAGTTATATGGTTTACACTATATTTATGTCAGAATCTTATATTAATCCAAAAATATTAATCACAAGATACAAACTATGGGAATTTTAATGATAGTTTATAACGATATCAAAACATTAATCTAAACGTTAAACCACCTAAAATCCTATAAATAACTCAAATCATTTAAGAAGATTGATTGAATACCTCACCCTATAGTCTTTCAGAGAAGTGAACAACAATCAAATCAACCGGATATTTGCATCGAAGTATCAAAGCAAACATCTCTATGTAGGAAATTTCGAGGAGAGAGCACGTGTCCACCAACTTTTTGTAGTGGATGGTCATAAGAATAAACCAAAGGTTTACACAAGTAACCTGTCAAAGTCAAAGAAAAGGTTAGCAACACACAATAAAAAGAGAAAAAAAAAAAGAGTATGAAACAAGTACATACAATAAAAGGAAAAAACCAAAATAATCGTGTGAGAAAAAACTACAAAAAAAAAGACAATGAAAAGAAGATTGTGGAGGGAAGGCTTAATTTTAAAAACGAATAATTTAGTTGGTAGGAGAAGTCACTATGACGTTGAATCAAGACTCATGAAAGAGTTAGTGATGAAGAAGTTCGTTCCACTTTGAAAGTCGAAGTTGATTCCGAGCGCTTATTTTATTTGGTGACCATTATGGATATTTATTATGATTTTAATAAATTAGGGAGGAGTATTGGAAGATCTGGAAGAAAGCTGAGTTTGGAAAGTAGGTAAATCTGAGTTTGGAGAACCCGCGCTAGAAGGGTGAATCGAGGTCTCATAAGATTTGACGGATGAAACAAGTGTTTCGCCACTTTTAAGCCATAGTGAATTTGATAAGGTTATCATGTTTTGGATTATGGCCAGTTTGATTATGTTGATTCTGAATTAAGTACCGTTGGATGAGGATCAAGATGTAATAAGCTTTATTTGTCAGAAATTAAGATCAGTGTCGATTAAATAACTTAGAAGAGAGTTGCGAAGTCAATGATCATATTGGAGTTTATGGATGAAGCAGTGGTATTCGACTTTGGCAAATTAAAGTGATTTCAAGTTTACCTTGTTTTGAAGGATATGGTTCATTTGCTTGAATGATTCTAAACGTTAAAACATGGGATTTAATAGAAAGACTCGCGTTACGAAGGTTTTATGTTTGAGCAGACATTAAGGTCGAGGAGGAATCACCGAATGAGTTGTGTCGAATTGTTGTGTAGGGATTGGTATGATGGAAAATGTGTATCTGAGGAATTTTCAAATCAGGTGATTCGTAGCTTACCCATGTATGAGAAGTATTGTGGTAAATCTTGGTTCAGTGAGGTAGTGAACCGAAGACTGAGAATAGAATGAGTATGTAAGAGAATCTTGAAGTTGTGTGCAACAATAGAGAATTAGTGGTAGAAACACAGACGAAGTATGAAGTCGAATCTGGTCATGATGGATATGGATGAAGAAGTTATCTCACTTTTTCAAATGTTTTGGATTGCCAGGCTTAAAACTATTTAGAGCATATGTTCAAGTTCCTTTAATTTATTCTAAGTGCAGAACCAGAAGTGAATGAAGATGTTAAGAAGCTTGATTTAGGAAAAACATGAAGATCAATGGGTTAAATCAATGCCTGAAGTGAAAGACATAGATCTTCATGAGTAGCATGGATGAATATGAAGTTATTCCAACTTTCGAATCGGGTGTTTCCATCATTACCTGTCTTAGACGGAGTATGTCTAGTGTTTTCGTCAGTGATTCTAATTGAGAAGCTAGATGAATGAAGTTGTAAGGGAAGACTCAATTTAAGATCATGCAGAATCAGTTGGAGGGAATCACAAGAAAGTGTTAGATGAAGTTTCATAGGAGTTTTTTGATGAAGAAGTTAGTTTCTCAGCTTTGCAAATCAGGATGATTTCGCAGTCTTAGCATGGTTTTGGACTGTTAGGGTCGGAATTCTTAAATGGTTCTAATAAAAACCATGGGAGTGAGGATGGCAAAGATGTAGAGAAGATGTCATTGTTGGGAAACCAGGTTAAAGTCAAGGGAGAATTACCAAGGAGTTGAACAACGCTCATAGGAGTTATGAATGAAGAGGTAGATCCGGTATGTGCAGAGTTAAGGTGATTCAGAAGGCTTTACCGATGATTTGGGACGATTAGGTGTCGAGATTTTCTTCATGATGTGTTAAGTCGAAAAAACCAGGATGATATGAAATGGAGAATAACAACAAAGTTTGAGATGGGAGTGTCATAGGAGTAATGATGGAACGAAGTGTATCACACTTTTTAAATCAGGTGATTCCAGATTACGGGCTGTATTTGAGAAATATGTCAATGTGTCGTGCATTTGATGGTTGAATGGCCCGAAAGCCCCGTTTAAATGAGAGAATGTATGAACTGGTGATTGTTGAAAAAAAAATACAGAGTGCAGTTTCAGAATCACGGTAGTGACAGTGAATGCAAACAATGAAGAGTTGATGAGGAAGAAGTTCTCTCACTTTGGTATATGCAAGTGATTCCAGGCTTACCGTAGCTTGGACAGTATGGGAGTATTTATTTCGATGGGGATTCTAGATGAACGTGAGGAAGAATTGAAAATGTAGAAAGCTTGATTTGGCAAAAACATAAGAGTCAGTGGAAGAGAACCGCAACAAGATTTGAGATCAATTCTGCATTGAGGAGTTACGATTGACGAAAAGTTAAACCTGACGTTGGTAAATCATGTGATATAGCGATACGTCGTATTGGACGTTATTGGCGCGATTATTATTGATTTAATTTTAAAGCCAAGAGAATCAAGATTTTAGAAAAAAATAGTTATTTGTCAGAGAATAAATTAGTTCTTGAAGCCACCAACAATGTTGTTGACAAGTGTTTGCCAGTAGAGTTTGATTGATGAAAGGTAGTTATGGTCACTTTCAAGATCCGAGTGATCCAGGGCGTTTACCGCGTGTGATTGAAGCAAGTATGGCTAATTTGCGTTGAGACTGGCTAAGACTAAACAGGAGTAAGATGAAGATGTAGCGAGTGGGTGTTGTATTTGATAACACTAAGAATCAGAAGGGGGAGATCCACCCAAGAAAGTTTTGTGTCAGTTGATTATTAGGATTGATGGATGAAGGTGGCTGTATCTAAGTTTCGAAAACAAGGTGATGTCTAGCCTAACGCATGTATGAAAAGTAGTGGTAATGTTATTTCGATGGGATTATTTAATGCAAGACGCAGAAGATGTAGTGAGTATGTGTGAAGAATTCTTGGAGCTTGGGTGCACAACATTAGAGATCGAGTCTAGAACTCTACAAGAGTGGGAATCAATCTCCATAGGGGGTCATGATGGAAGGAAGTTGTCTCACTTGGTCAAGATGTTGTGGATGTCCAGCTAGCCGCTTGTTTTAGAACAGTATGGACAGATGTGTTTTCATGATGTTCTTAATGCAGAAACAAGGGATGAAGGAAAATTGAAGAGCTGATAGGAAGACGAAAGATGCGAATGTTTATTATCTCGACAGTTGATGTCAGTTCTCGATCGGGACTTATGAGGTACATTCTATCGCAGGCTTTCGAAAGATCGGGTGTATTCTAGCGGCTTACCATTTTTAGACGATTATGTCTGATTTTTGCATTGGAATTCTGAATTAAAGCCGGTATGAAAGAAGGATGGAAGGGAAGCTTGATTTTTGGAATCGATTATTTAGGGAGAGAATGCATAAGAAAGTGTAGTTTTGAGTCTGGCATATGGATTATTGATGAGAAGAAAGTTATGCTCACGTTTGTAATGTTCGATATTTGATCGGCCAACTTGTTACCGGCGGTTTGGACTGTAAGGTAATTTCTGTCGGATGTTTAATGAAGTAAGAAACAGGTGATGAATGAAGTTATGTAAGAGAGGATTGCGATTTGCGAGATCAGGTAGTAGTTGTAGAAATTAGACAACGCGAAGTTGAACAATCTGCGATGAGGAGCGATTATGAAGACGGTAATGCCCATTGTCCAAAGTGCGAGGGTGATGTCAGAAGTGCTAACTATGTTGTGGACATATGTCATTTCGCTTGCAGTGATTCAGAAGCCAAACGAAGGAGATGATATGAATGGAGGGAATTAACAACAAAGTTTAATGGAGTCGTCATAGGGAGGAAATGATAAAGAAGTTATGCCCACGTGTAGAATTCAGATGAATTCTAGCTTAGCTCTTTGTTAGAAGTATGTCGAATTTGTGTCCGATAAGTCTAGTAATCAGAACAGGGATAAATGAAGATGTAGATGGGAGCTTGGATTTGGAGAACAAAATAGAGTGTGAGGGAGAAGTCACCATGAAGTTGAATCAATCTTCAGGTAGAATTTATGATGGAGAGAAGTTTAGTCCCGACTTTCCAGGAATTCGAGAGTGAGTTCGCAGCGGTGGTACCCGAGTTTTGTGGATAAGATGACAAGTCGTCTTCATGGTATTTCTAATCCAAACGCAAGAGTGGAATGGCCAGGATGGTAAGAGATCTGTGTTTTGAAGGACGATAATCAGTGGTAAAGGTCACGCATTTGATTGTGATGAATCAATCTCATAGGAGTTTGATGAAAAGAGTTGATCCCACTGTGAGGATCTTGGTGATGTCCAGGCTTACCTGTTGTAGAGCAGTATGACGATTGCTGTTCGGATGCGAGTTGCTAATTGGAACAGCCAGAGATGAAATTGAGAAGATGGTAAGAGGAACTTGGTATTGTTTTGAAGACGAGTAAGATCAGGTGGAGAATGCACAAAACCAAGTGTAGAATGAAGTGATCGCGATAAGAGGGTATGGTTGGAAGAAGTTATTCAACTTGTCAATTGGGAAGGGTGATGTCCAGGCCGCTACTACTATTTTAGATTTATGGGTCCAATTTCTTTGTGTAGGTTGATGATAATCAAAACCATGATGAGATGGAAGATTTAATAGAAGGTTGAATTTGGAATGACATTGTACAAACGTCGAGTGGAGAGATGCAGCAGAAGGAAACTTGAATCATTTCTCAGTGAGGAGTTGATGGATGAAGAAGTGATCTCAATTTCAATTTCGATGTGATGTCATAGCTTGACCACTGTGTTGGACAGTATGTCAATGTGTCCTCATGGACTCTAATCATACCACGATGGAGATGAGATGGAAAACACAAACAGAAGTTAATGAGTCGATAGGAGTTTAGTGATGGAAGAGAGTGGTTCCACTTTGTAAATATAGTGATTGCCAGCTGACCCGCTTGCTTAGGAAGGATAGTGTCGAAAGTTGATTTTAAAGATGGGTCAGAGTTCAAACTAGGGGAATAAGGATGAATATGGTAAAAAACTTGATTTGAAAGACATAAATCACGCCTGAAGTTGAATCAATCTCATGAAGTGAGTAGTTGCATGAGAGAGTTATGCTGCCACTTTCGAAGATCAAATGATTTCCGCAGCATGGATGCCGAGTTTGGAGCGATGATGGTTATTTATTTATTGGTTCTAGAGTGCAGGAAACTAGGAGAATGAAGAGTGTAAAAAGCTTGAAGTGGTGAAAACATAGAATGCGGTGGGAAAGATCACGCAAAGAACGCGTGAATAACTTTTGTATCAATAGTTCAAAACAGATATGACGACGTCTTATTGAATTAGGTTTTATTATCATCTTCTCATAATAATGGTTTGTAATTTCC
>CAJHQP010011119.1:0-16231 GCA_905132765.1 Moricandia arvensis
TTCGTAACTTTCTGAAAAGGTGAAAAGTTGAGGCCGAGATTCGCCACCGCAAAATTTCTGCTGCTACCAAGGCGTAGATTTTATTTATATCACTGGTTGAAATTGGGGAACGTGGCTTGTTTCATTGAAGGAGACTGCGATCGATAGCTTCCTTTGCGACATTTTGTTGAGAAGAAGACTGTTTTCGAAAGCTCTGTTGGTGACAAAAAGGAGAGGCTTTTTGGATTTCAAAAGCGACGGGATGACGGAATGGGAGGGGCGGCATATTTAGTGAGTGTTTGAAGGTGTGAAATGGTAAATATGTAGTCATGTCATAAAAAAAGATATGATGGCTCGTAAACTTTATATGATGGTGGATCAGTAATTGTGTATCACGATGTCTGCAAAAGAGGAGAAGGTGAAGAAGATGAAAGTCGGTCGACTATACTATGTATAGAATGTCCATACTATTTTATAGGGGGTCCATACTATTTATCAGTTACTACTTGCTTACTAATTTGATCAGAGAAATGATCTTTTTTGTTGTATTCTACACTATACATAAGATGAATGGCATATGTGGCACCGTATCTAAGATCTCACTAACAATGATGCAACAGACATAGAAATCACATACGCATGAAATGGAATTAACATGCGTTACTATTCCATTGACATATTCTTATTCTATTCTACATAAACATATTATATAATGTGATATATTTTGTTAGTATACTAATTTATCATGTTCTAGTTCATTGACGGTTATTAAAAAGTGCTTTATTTTGTTTAGAAATATAGTTTGTAATTTTCTTAAGTTTTAACTATAGTTATATGTTTCTGAACCTATAACAATTGTATTATGATCTGTATTGTATAGTTTAATATTACATAATATAATTAAAAATTTCATAATATTCTGTATTTCTTAGATTTTGAATATTTGGGTTAGGGTTTATTTGGATTCGGGTTTTAGTGATTAGAGTTTAGAGTTTTGTATTTAGAAGGTGAGGGGGTATGGTTGGGGTCAGCATTAACTTCTTCCGTGCAATCATAAACATTTCATAATTTCACTAATATGTACTATGTTATTTATTTTGTTTCATTCTATTTGGGTTTAATGTTTATATTTGGGTTTTAGGGTTAATATTTAGGTTAGGGTTTAGTGATTAGAATTTAGGGTTTAGTATTTAGAAGGTGAGGAGGTTGTGGTCAGCATGCAATCACAGAAATTTCATAATTTCACCACTATATATTATATTATTTATTGTATTCCATTCTATTTGAATTTAGGGTTTATATTTAGATCTGGTTTATAATTAGGTTTAGAGTTTTACAGATTAGAATTTAGGTTTAGTATTTAGGGTTGTGATGAGATTGGGATAAGGTTTAGTAGCTAGGGATTGGAGTTGGAATATGTTTTAATATTTAGGGGTTGTAGGTGGATTATAATCCTATACTACTTCGGTGATATGGAATGATATAAGATACATATGTATTTGCTCAGCATTAATGTCTTCACGCAATTCACCTTTTTCGTTGTCTTTTTATTCTTTCTTATCTAAATAAAGTGACCGAGGTTATTAATGGAATACACAATATATTGGAAAAGATTCTATTTTTGGCCACTGGAAACAATAATCTTGTATGCGGTAAAAACTAAATGATGTGGTCTTCTTCTCTTTCGTAAGTTATGAAGAAGGAACATAAATCATGGGCCAGAGAAGTTGGTGTCGACGTCATCGCTTTATCTTTTGTTGCTGGTAACTTGTTCTAAGAAGGGGTATAACCGGACGAATTTGACGTTAAATGTTACTTGCTAAATTACGTCAAAATTAATGTCATTCCCTTAATTACACTTGAGATTTTAGTCATTTGGCAAATTCTCCCTTAATATAATCAGTTAGTGCACAAGAAAAAAACTCAAAGAGATTGTATATATGGCAAAAAATATTATATGATGATTGAAACGATTTTTAAGATATATTTTTTGGTCCACTGACCGCTAGTTTTGCTTTACAATTTGAAAGACATATAGATATTTGGAAAAAATAAATATTAGGTACTTAGAAAAACATTAGCCGCATTAGCTGTCTCTGCATCGTGGTTAGGCTTACTAGTATTCGCATTGTTCTTCTCCGTTTGCTTTCGTGCCCATGTTGGCCTTGTTCTCAGCCTCTTTCTCTGCAAGCTTCTCGCCATCACCCTCAGTAACAACTTCATTTGGTTCTTTCATTTCAGTGTCCTTGAGGTCTTTCAACTTCTCCATTCTTAACCTCAGAGGCATCCACTTCCATGGGCTCTTTCTTGTCCATTACAATTTCTCCCTCCTTTTTCTCCGTCTCAATCATCTTTTCAACCTCAGAAGAATCCACTTCCATAGGCTCTTTCTTGGAAAAAAATAAATGTAAGATACTTAGAAAAACATTAGCGATGCTAAAAAGTAATAAGAACGAAAGAAAGGATACTGAGAAAGAAGAAGAGGTATAACAAGATGTGGTGTTAAAGAAGCCAATCTAATAATTACCAGTAGTCGCATTCTCTTCTCCGTTTGCATTCGTGCCTATGCTGCCCTTGTTCTCAGTCTCTTTCTCTGCAAGCTTCTCTCCATCACCCTTAGTAACAACTTCCTTTGGTTCTTTCATTTCAGTGTCCTTTAAGTCTTCAGCTCCTCCACTCTCAAACCTCAGAGGCATCCATTTTCATGAGCTCTTTCTTGTCTAGAACAATTTCTCCCTCCTTGTTCTTCGTCTCAATCTTCTTTGCAACCTCAGAAGAATCCACTTCTGTAGACTATTTCTTGGAAAAAATAAATGTAAAATAATTAGAAAAACATTAGCGATGATAAAAAGTAATAAAAACGAAAGAAAAGATACTAAGAAAGAAGAAGAGGGATAACAAGATGAGGTGTTGAAGAAGCCAATCTAATAATTGCATATGTAACTCCACTGATGTTTGTTATTATTTAAATGCATATCAATTACACATTTGGTGATCATAGAATTTATTTGCTTTGGAATTGGAAAAAATGCTGGAACTTTGTAATCGAGATTTTTTTTTGTATGTTAATAAAATGGATCAGTACTTGATGAAATATTTATAAACAAATATAAGATAGTGTATATTAGAAAACTAAACTAAAATTACTTATTTACCATAAACCTATTTTTATCAAATAACTGCAAAATACTTTTTAACTAGCATAACTCTAATATTTTTAATAAATTAAAAGTATTATATTTTACCATATTGAAAATTATTTTTTGCTTAATATTTACTTTGGTATTAATTTTTTTGTTTAATAAAATATAATTTGATGATTGAAAAGATTTTTATAATATATTTTTCGTTCACTGCTGCTAATTTAGCGTTAAAATTTGAAATACATATAGATATTTGGAAAAAAATAAATGTAAAATAATTAGAAAAACATTAGTGATGCTAAAATGTGATAAGAACGCAATAAAGGATAACAAGAAAGATGAAAATTAGGTGTTGAAGAAGACAATCTTATATATAGATATGTTACTTCACTAATGTTTGTTATTATTTAAATGCATATCCATTACACAATTGCTGATCATAGAATATATTTGCTTTAAAATCGTAAAAAAATTGTTGAAACTTTGCAATCGAGAAAATGGATCAGTACTTGATATAATATTGAAAACAAATATCTTAAGCAAGATAGTGTATATTAGAAAACTAAACTAGACTTACATCTTTACCATTGACCTATTTTTATCAAATAACTGCAAAATACTTTTTAATTACCATAAACTTCTAAATAATCTTAATAAACTAAACTTATTATACTTTACAATGTTAGAAAAAGTCTTTGTTTTTGCTTAATTTTTACTTTGGTATTAATTTAATTTCCTTTATATTTATACATTCCAATATACGTATAATAGCAATATCCAATCAAATCTATTTCTTTGTTTAGTATTATTTAAAATAAATTTCAACATATTATTTTATACTCATTTATGAAATTTTGAGTCAGTCAACACTAGTTATTTTTATTTTATTTTCGAATATATATATATATTAAATTACATATTATTTTAATATCTAAGATAACAGTTAACCCACTGCAAATAAAAATTATTCCACTAAATTATTTATTAACTCCACAAAACTCGATCTAGAGAACAACATTCGACCATCGCTTTAAAACAAATCTCTGCAACACTTTACAAACTAATGATAAATCTAAACTATTTACTCTTCTCGTTGTTCAGTTCAACCTATTTATAAGAAGGTTCTTTCCATATTCAGTGAGGTGTACTTCTATCTTCTCATGGTTCTTTTCTTTGTAAAGACGTCATCTTCTTGTTTATTATCACTATTACCTAATACCATGTTACGAAGGTTGAAGGTAGGAGTTTTGTGAAAGTGTTGTACGCAAGAGTCACTATATCATTGGCATTGAGGTAAACTTAGAACATCTTTTTTTTTAGAAAACGTAAAAAATCATGAAAGGAACTGTGATCTCTAATAGCATATACCTTCCACAAATCTTCAAATAGGTAATATCACGATTGACGACGAGTTCATCCACATAATTCACCATTCCTTCGTAAAAGCCTCATTTGCCTATCTTTTTCGTCTCACCACACTCTCTGAATTAAGTACTGCAAAAAATAGCAAGAAAATGTTGTTATTGACAATATAGTAATATGATTAAGATAGAGATTAAAACATAAAAAAAAAATTCATGGTTTATTGGAGTTAAACGGTGTATCCTTTCTACATCTACTTCGGGGATTGTGTGTCAAACATGGTAATCCACATGGAAAATGAAAAGTTTTTTGAGTTTTCGAGGGAGTCTTGAATTTAAATGAAGTGTAATCACCAATAAAACCATCATTCTCAACAAACAAAGCCAAACAATCTCACGTTTCGTTTGTTTGGATAAATTGGTGTACCATAACCAAAACCAAATTAGCTATTTGGTAAGTGTGGGAAGTACAAAAAACAAAAATAAAGAGAATTTCACTTGTTTTAAAAGCACATAAATGATATTTAATTGACACTTTGAATATCACATCAGCTTTTAATGAAAAGTAATGAAAACTACAGGTGAAACAATTATTTTCTCATAATTTGGTATGTGACATCTACTTTTCTACAACATATAACACATGAATAAAAAATCTAGATTAGTTTTAATCTCCAGACATGTTGATGTAGAAATATTAATTACTCTTAGTAAAACCGTTAGACTAAGGGGTAGTCCATCTAAAAGTTTGAGTATAGTTGGGCATAATTATTTGGTTATTTTTTACATGCTACTTGTACTGTACTCGTCTTGAAAAAGCAACTACTCCTTATTTTCAAGTTGGGTAACAAATATCTAACTTTTATTATTTACAAGTAGAAAGCAAGTATCAAGCCTCACTATTTTTGTAACTACTTGACCAGTGTACTTGATATTCATGTTTAATATAATAAGTATACTTACTATTCATTAAATAGGTGTTGTTAAGATTTAGGTTTTATAAACAAAACTCAATATAAATGTGACATTTATTTTACTGTAAAAAAAACTCAGTAGAGATTTGTGATTTAAAAATAAAAAATCTTTAGAAATTCTGAAAGCTAATAAACTAATTTTCAATCCAAAATCTGTTGTATCTTGAGTTTCAAATATTTTAAATTTAATTAATGATTTAAGCAACCAAAGGAACAAGTTAAGTAACTTACAAATAATCAAAATTTAACAAATACTTGGTATGGAAAGTATTCGTTTTAAACGAGTCAATTACTAGTAGAAAATTTAACTAGTTGAACAAGTTAAGCCAAGTATCAAGAATCTAAAAAATATCGGGTATTTGTCATGTGCCCATCCCTAAAATTTGCGAGTTAATATAAGTTTTACTAAAAAAATACTCTAGAATCTCATGTAAAACCATTGATTTGCATTTTTATTCTTTTAACTAATAAACTTATCCAAACCTTCTAAATGCATTTGAAATTTTTAAAAAGTCACTTCACTAATAATGGATTTTAGAGTAATTATAAATGCCAAGTTCAATAATAGTTAATTTGAAATAGTCTTAAAATTATGTCAAAATAACATTGGATATGTTAAATCACTTCAAAATCTAAGTTGAATCCTTCATGTTTAAACATCCAACGCTTAAATTAAATGAGTCAGTGTGGTTTTAAGATCCATCCCATGAACTTCATGGGCTTAAACTGAACTTATCTTTTTCTCTGGGCCCACTGGTTTCTTAATTTCCTTATACCCAATATTTTTATAATCGCATAAAAGTGGAGTGTGGTGAATAAGTAGCGGATTGTTTTGAAATTCGGTGAGCCCTAGAATTCGAGAGAGAGAGTGGCCGGAGTGGAGTGCGATCGTAGCACCGAAAGTGTTGCCGTTGGTAAGCTCTCGTCGATTTCTCTTGTCTGCGTCTGCCTAAAGATCACTTTCTTCTTGGACTCGACTCTGTTTCAAGGTATGATTCCTTTGTAACCCTAGTCCAAGTTTCGATCTTTCATGGTTGACGGTTGTGAGTTGAGATTTTCCGATCATGGGTCTTGCTTCTTCTTTCGTAATCTCTTCTGGGTTTGCTAAATTTTACTCAAACAATTCAAGAAAGATAAAAAGTCTTCTCTTTTAAGCTTTAGATGTGTGTATCTGTCTTCTGATTATGTGGGTTCTTTAGAATAGCTTGTATTGCATTTTAGTTCGGAGCATCTCAGTTAGAGTTAGTTCGGCTATTTCTTGAAGATATGTAGATGTCTGTGTGCATAATTAGACATATTCATATCTGTTCTGCCTTTCTTGTAAACCTTTGTCTGATTATGCTCAAGGCATTAGGTTGAGGATGTTGAATGTCTTTTTGATAGTTGTCTTGCTTCTGGATCCGTGTGTTCTTAGTTGCAGTTATTGATTAGGGATGTTGGCTAATCCTGTCTGCTCTTGAAATCAATGTAGAAAGCTGCTGCGGTCTTACCACGAGATGAATTCAGATCCATCACGAAACCATCTGCAACCTGCTACAAGCACAAGCAAGGACACAAGCTTGCCTACTTCTAAGCCTCATTGGTTCCATTCCTACTTCCCTGTTCCAAGGACCACAGGCATTGATCTCTCTCAAGTCCCTCAAGCAGAACCTGCTGAAGTTACCATGGTTCCTCAAGTTCGTTTGTTTCCTCCTCCTACAAGAGAATCCAGAAACGATGTAGAGCAGAAATTCACGAAGCTATCTGCTTCAAAAGCGTTGAAGCCAAAACCACAAAGTAAGAAACGCTTTGCACCCAAAAATCCAAAGAAAACACTGAACATCCCTGAAATAAAGCGTGAGAAAAAGAATCCTGACATCAACGTTGTTGACATCTCTAGCTTCGATGTTTCTGGTGTTCCTCCTCCTGTCTGTTCATGTACAGGCGTTCCAAAGGTTTGCTACAAATGGGGCATGGGGGGTTGGCAATCCTCGTGCTGTACCATTAGCATATCAACATTCCCACTACCAATGAGCACCACAAGGCCTGGTACTCGTCTCGCTGGAAGGAAAATGAGCAATGGTGCTTATGTCAAGCTCCTTATGAGGCTTGCTGGTGAAGGCTATGACCTCACTCACCCGGTTGACCTCAGGAACCACTGGGCCAGGCACGGTACTAACAAGTTTGTGACCATCAAGTAGTTGTGTTATCAGTTAGGGTTGGGTTTTAGGCTTTAGCTTTTGTGGTTTCCATTTTAGGTTTACCTTTTCGTACATATGTTTGTGTCTATGATCAATAGGACAAGTCATACTTATAGTGCAGACAATGGCCTCGCGACGGTGAGTAAGCCTAAATGTTTCTTAGTACTGGTATCAACAGTGTTCTGTGGAATCTCTCAATGGTGCACACAATGGCCTCACTACTGTGATTAAGCCTAAACAACAAAATCTAACTGTAAAATCCCTAAAACTATCTTCCAGATCATTTAACCAACAACCTAACAAAGTTTTAATTTAAGATTCTTTGTTAAAATGAAAACTTTACATAATTTGGAATAATTTGGGCGAAGAGAGATTCAGTTTTGGGAGAGACTGGTGAGAGAGAGAGAGACTAATATGAAGAAAAAGTTTTTGGATAAATATGTATTAAAAATTTAGACCAAAACAATCAGTCGGGACTTTGTCAGAGATTCCATTTTCACGCACTAAATTAAAAATTTTGGTGGTTTACATTCTTGAGTCATTTTTCATATTTTCTATGATTTTTTGACGAAATTCCTGACAGATTCTCAACAGAAATCATTTTTTTTCTCTGTCGCGAATTTGTGGTCAATTCGTCAGAAATTCCCAATAAATTGTGGTTTAGAGCTAATAAAAATGAAAAGAAAACTATTGAAAGTATCCAATTACATTATACTATTTGATATACAAAAGTTTATTGTCCTTACACATTATCGAAAACACTTAAAAACTATTTTTAAAAAATTATCGAAGAATTTTGGTATTTGTTTCTGTATATATATACATAATACAGAAATTCTTTAGGATAATCTTAAATTTTTTTATCATAAATATATGAATATAGCACACAAGGGTAAAATTGACCAAAATGTTTCCTTAAAGAGATAAATTACATTTATACTTTTAAAGTTAACTAATCTAGATTTAGAATTTTAAATTTGAAGAGTGGAGTTTTTGAAGATAAGATTTTTAAAGCTAAATAAATAAATACTAAAAAAATAAAATAAGTTTTTTCAAAATAGTTTCAAAAATAAGTTTGGATTTCAACAAAAAACTTTGGAAAGAAAAAAAAAACTGATTTTTTTCTGAAAATTTCAAAGAAATAAAAAATAGTTTGAATTCAAAAGCACATTATTCAAAAAATGATATAGTTTTTAAATATTTATTTAAATAGTTATGTGTATTTAAATATCTACAAAGTAAGGATATAAGAGTCTTTTACTTCTTTAATGAAAATTTTTAATCATTTTTTCATTGTGTGTTATTTTGGTGAAAATTTATTTTAGAATCTTTTGAGAAAATTATCCGACATAATATTATCTTGAAGTTTATGATTGAATCGAGTTACCATAATGATATCATTTTAAGAAACTTTTGAGTGTTTACTATGTCTAAATATGTTTTACACTAACCATGTGACAGAGGCGGCCATGGGCCCAAGCAAAGTAAGCCCATGCTTTTGGCCTCCATTTTATTAAGTATTTAACCAGCTATAAATTTGTCAAAACTGTAACTGTGTATTGGTTAATTACGCACTATAATAATGAAAGGTGAGTCTGGTTGACTCCCATTAACTGCAAGAAATTCTTATTCAGCTAATTTTTTTGCTTTGGGCTTCTGGCCTTAAAAATATTAGGGCCGGCTCTGTGTGACCCAATAATATTTTGAGACAATTAACCTCTAAACTATTAATATATGTTAAAAATCTTAATATGACTTTTGTGGGGAGTTCTTGAATGATTCCCGAACGAAGTCAACTTTTTTTGTTTCTATCAAGAGTTGGTCGCAAATTCCCCATCGCTTCCCGAAGGAAATCAGTCCATCAAGAATTCTCGATGAATTATGGTTTAGGCAAGAAAAATGAAAAATTAACTATCAAAAAATCTGATTACGTTATGCTATTAGTATACAAAAGTTTATTATCTTCCACACACTATCGAAAATAATTAAAAATTATAAAATAATCAGTGAATTATGTTAATTGTTTGAGTATATATACATAATATTGCTTTGAAGTTTATGATTTAATTCAATTGCTCTTAGATGATGTTATTTAAGAAAAATATTGAGTGTTTACTACGTTGCAACTTGTTTTTACATATCATATGATCTAATAATGTTCTGAGCCCGTTAATCCATAAACTTTTTAGATTTTCAAGATCCTAAATTGACTTCTGTCAAAAATCTATGGGAATTCCGATATAATTCAATTTTTTGGTTTCCGTTAGAATCCCATGAAAGTCATTTTTTTGTTTCCGTCAGAAATCGGTCAGAGCCTAAAAAAGCTTTGGCCAATTTAATCTTTATTTCTTTAATGTCTAAGCAAACTAACCCATCCATATTGTAAAAAGAGAAGATTAAATTATATGTAGTTTACATAATAATATGAAAGAAACAACAAATCCTTCATTGTCGCAAAGGCATTACTTTAGACGCAAGTTAATGCATGGAAGGATTGACCAAGGAACAGAACCACTTCACTTGGGTATTCTTTGACAAGGAAGAGAAAAGAATGATCAGCAACGAAGTCATACTTCTTTTCCGCAGGACCACAACAACCTTCACCGACGACGGCAGCAGCTGCAGCAGCTTTGGATCCTACTTCATCGACCTCGATGCAAGACTTTGGTTCCATCAAGAGTGTGGAAGTCTGAGTCTTTGGGGCATGTTTTTGGGGTGCCTCCTCCTGTCTGTTCCTGTAGAGGCGTTTCAAAAATTTGCTACAAATGGGGCATGTGTAGGGCAGTTGGCAATCCGTGTTTTACCATCGGCATATCGAGTTACCTACTACCCATAAGCACCACAAGACCTGGAACTCGTCTTGCTAGAAGGAAAATGAGCAATGGGGATTATGTCAAGCTCTTTATGAGACTTGCTAGTGAATGCTATGACCTCACTTGCCCAGTTGACTGACCTCAGGAACCATTGGGCCATGCATGGTACTAACAAGTTTGTGACCATTAAGTAATCGTTCCATCAGTTAGGGTTTGGGTTTAGGCTTTAGCTTTATTTTCTTACCCTATGTCCGAAACAACATTTAATATTAGTTTTGTTTCAATGATCACTTGAAATGGGGACTTCTAACATAATGGCCATGTATATGATCCTTTCCAATTTATCTATGTTTGAGTTTCGGATTTAGCTTTAGCTTTTGTGGTTTCCGTGTATCTATGTTTCAGTCTCATCTTTTTGTACATATATTTCGTATTGGCTTTAAAATCATGAGATTCAGTGTTTATGGTCAATAGGACAAGATATCGTTTGGCTTTTTTTTTTTTGAATGAATGTTAAATTTCATATCAAAAGCTTTTGGACAACAAGTGTGACTCTATTTCTAAGAAATTAATCGAAATTGTTTCAAAACTTCTAAAATCCTCATGGACTTACGTAGATGAGAACCGCATAGCCATTGCTGTGTCAAAGCGTCCCCCACTCTTCCCTTGTAGTGATGAGATACAATTTCAAATTTGTTTATGAATGAGATGGAAAAGTATCGAAGGAGGTTGTGCTGTCTCACCATGTCTTCTACCATTCCTCTCTCTCTAGATTGAATAAACTGCTACTTGTAAGGAATATCTGGATAGAAACTGCTTAGTTTGGTCACGTACTCGACCAGCTGTATCGTTTGGCTTTTAGAATGAATGTTTCTTTGTAATTAAACAAAACAACACAGAACAACACAACAGAGTAGTAGTTTTGCCTCGCCACGGTGAATAAGCCTAAACAACAAAAAATTTCCCCAAGTTAATCTTTTTTTTTCTTAATTGTCTAAGCAAATTGACTTATCTTAATTCTAAAAACAAATATAAAATTTTCAATGACCTCATAACTTTTATCGGAGAGTAGGTCACCTCTTCCAACAAAGGTTAAATATGTAAACTCCAAGATATACACTAAATAATTCCAAATGTTAAATATCACCTCCAAAATATACACTAAATAATCCAGTAATTTTAGCTCTTACTTATACCAATCCATCGTTGGTAAAAAGGAAACTATTGGTGTTTAACATAAATAAATGGTGCCCGTCGAATGAACAAAAAAATAAATAAATAATCAACAAATTATTTTGCTTATTTGTTCTAGGGGAATTTCTTCGTAAATTCTTCCATACAAAAATATAAGAATAAAATGGGACTTATATGAAAACAATTTGATAAAAAAAATAATTCAATTGGACCAATCAAAAACTGAAAAACAAGGAATTTCATCATTATTATTATGAAAAAGACAACAAAATAATCCGAAGACTAGGTGAAATTATTATTTGAAATATTCCCTTGTTGAAAAGACATTAAAACATTGTGTCTTTAGACACAAATTAATGCATGGTAGGATCAAGAACTTGGCCAAGGAACAGAACCACTCCACTTCTCCATTCTTTAACAAGGAAGAGAAAAGGATGATCAGCCACGAAGTCATACTTCTTCTCCGCAGGACCACAAGCGCCGAAGCTCATCACAGCAGCAGCAGCTGCAGCTTTGGATCCCACTTCATCAACCTCAATGCAAGACTTGTGGACGATAGTCTCCAATGGTAGATTCAACCCCAAAGCATTCAGAACTTTCGATGCTTCAAAGTCAAAACCAAACTTAAACCTTGGAATCTTAAGCTCTTTTAAATCTGCCCAGTGGCTAGGAATCTCCTCGTCCTCAGGAGTAGAAGCTAAAGTCTCAAGCATTGCAGGTAACCCATCTTTGTCATCAGGGAGATAGATATCCATCGAGAAACCACGACCGTCTTTTTCCCAGTCACTTCCTTGTCTGTAAGGTAGATTGAGGACCTTGAAACCTGTGTAGACATCAATATGGCGACCGAAGACGTCATCGGTCATGAAGGGAACACGTACTGTGGTTCCATCAAGACGGTGGAAGTCTGAATCTTCAGTGAGCGATGGATCAAACTCTCTATCCCATCTTCCGTTGAAGAACAAGGCATTAGCAAATATGAGATCAGTCAAAGGAGACACAGACTTTGGTGGAAGGAGATCAGTGATGAGTCCACTTGTCTGCTTTTCAACCCATGCATTCACTTCTTCAGACACTTCATCAGCCTTTTAAGACAAAACAAAATAAAGACACACAAAGCTATATCAACATCAAACATCAGACTCGATTTGAGATTTTTAGGACCTTAACATTTAATTAAAAAATTTAATGATTTTTTTTCTTAATTTTCGGAGCGGCAAACCGGTTGCTTGCAATGGGAATTAGATATTCTCACAATGGGAGCTAGATACCCATGTGTGATTAAGGTTCGATAGATGGGGACTCAGAACTCATGATTTAGAGCCATGCATGTTTATCTAATTTTGGGGGACGAACCTAATGTTTCACTACTACCTATATTTAGGGGTGGGTATGGATCGAATATCCGGGTATTTGGAGATATTTGTGATTCGATCTGTTTCGTCTGAATAATCAATTATCCGATTCGATTTGATCCATAGCCATCCAGATATTCGGTGTCCCGGATATCCGGAAACTTTTAGGTTTTTTAAATTTACCTAGCTATACTCAATTCCGGCACTGCTAAGAAGTTAGGTTATCTAGAAAACTATACCTTCGTGCGAAAGTCAACTTGGTTGAAAGCAGCCTTATACGAAGTCTCCAAGAGATTCTTGAAAGACTGTTCCACAGTGAGAGACTTGTCTATCCAGACACCATTCGCTGCCGAGATCATTGGTCCGCCAGTTGCTGTGCTGTCGGCGAGGACCATGGTTACTATCTTGGAGCACGCAGCGTTAAGCTCATAGGTCGAAGAAGCTTGTAGTAAAGAGAGAATCTTTTCTTCGGTGGCTCCGGGAGATTTGGCTGCGATAAAGCTGAGGATAACATTGATCAACGCCGGAGAAAACATGAGGTTTGAGGTTTTACCGGCGGTGGTGGCGATCACGTGCTTAGCCAGCCTCCACAGGTTATCGTTTTGTTTCCCTACTGATTCTCGAAGGTCTAGAAGGTCTCGTGCGCCCATCTTTTACGGCCGGATGAGACGGTAACTTGGAAAGCCTAGATATAAGTATGTCAAGTAGGGCTACTATATATACATGTACCAAAAGAAAAAAAAATTAATGTATATTTTTATTTTTATTTAAGAGATCATCCAAATTTAAATTCTATATTTTTAAAATTAAAACTATACTAACTAGGGATATTTTGTTTAATAATTTGAAAAGTAACTATTACCAAAATTTGAAATTAACATTTTATTAAGTAAGCAAATAACAGTATAATAAAATCTCCTAAATAGTCTCTTTTTAGTTTTTTCATCATTTAAAATTTTAAATAGTTATTTTTAAAATATATAAAATAGATAGATATTAAAAATTTGACAATAATAAATCAAAAATCTTTCTCGATCTTTTTCAATTTCTTTTTTTTTCAAAAGGATTACGGAAAATGATATTTATTTAAAAAGTTTAGGATCTACATTATTGAATATGTATGATATCTTTATGATTTGAGTTTAGAAAGACATTCCTGAATGTATATGTATCTTCCTGCATTTGTAATTTTTTATCTCAAAAATAATTTCATAAATGTGTAAATAGACTTATTGAATGTAGCTGTTATGTATATTTAAGAAGTTCTTCTTAAATGTTTATGTCATCTTCATGAATTTAATTAACATATATTTAGGAAAGTATTATTCAATATATACCATCTCTCAAAAATTTAAGAAGATTTTTTAAATATATAAAAATATTTTGGAAAAACACCGATATCAAATCCATGAAGGACTTCCAAATATTTTGAGAAGAAATTGTACATATTTATGAATATCTTATTAAATATACATATAATTTAAATTAAATAAGGTATTCATAAATATTATATATATATATATATATATATATATATTCATGAAAAGCTTTCTGAATACACATTAAGAATCTATTACATACAAATTTATGAAAGTTTATTTTAAATTTGTGAAGATACTATGCATATTTATCATTATTTTCCTAAATTATATGAAGATATTATACTCATGAGGATAGTTTTACTAAAATCAAATCTAGGAAGATATCATACACATTCATGTTCTAAATTCAAATTCAGAAATATATCATATATATCTCCATAAAGGTCTTCATAAACTCTTTCTAATAAAATATGTTTCTTAAAGAAAAATTGAAAAGAAAAAAAAATTCAAAAAGTCCATTTTCTCGATTTTTTTTAAATTATTTATTTAACTATTTATTTAATTTTTAATATATCTATAAGTGGAAGTGTAATTGTCATTAAATTTTTTAATGAAACATATTTTGATCATTTTGACCTTTGAAACTATTTTTTATATTTTTTTTAGGATTGTCTATTTATATAATCAAATTCTTATAGTGATAGTTACAAATAAATTAATTTATTAATTTCATAACAAGATATATCTTATAAATTATTTCATAATATTTTATTTTAGATATAACTAAATTTTAAGAAATGAAAATAAATCTCTTAAAATAATTATTCTAATCAAAATTTATAGTTAAATATAAGCATATTTACTAGATGATATTTCTCTAGAAGAATGCAAAGCATCGGTAAGAATCTACGCTCTTTTTAACATTTTCTATGTAAGCCAAAACCAAAACATATTTGATGTTATATACTCTGTAGCACTAAAATCATAAAAGCCCATGCTTTGTGAATCATAAAAGATACATTATTTAGTTCCATCAATAGCCTAATGATGCAGTTCCAACAATATACTACAAGAAATATGAGTATTGATAACATTTCTATCATAACATTAAATTTGCGCTACAAAAGAATTTCATTAAACAGGAACGCAAAAATCACTACTATAGCTTCGAATTATTTTAAAGCCTGATACTTAACTAATCAAACATCATCTCCCTTATTTCTGGCACCATATCGAAACCCTAATCGATCCCAACTCTTGTAGGTAAAGTGCCATCTCTATACCCACAGATTCCGGTTTCTTCAATCTCACATATCTCCTTTGTCACATTTAATCATGAGAAATCAGTGATGCGACAAACTCGATGAAAGAATCAAACGAGCAGCTTCTCTGTCTTTTGATGAATTCTCCTCCTACTTTCGATGTCACGCTCACCGTCCCAGCACCATCACCACCACACCACGGTTTGATCTCTCTCTCTCTCTATGTCTCTAGCCCCACCGTCTACATCTCATCTCTGTCTCTATGTCTAAGACATAACCTTTTCCTTGTTGGTTTGAAATCTTACCTCTTCTCGATCTATCAAATATGATTCTAAGCCAAAGATTGTTGTTCGAAGGATCCTGAGTCAGAGTGTTTCCTATCACTTCCTCTTGATTCTTACTTCTTTTGGTATGTGTTTGCTTATTCTTCATTGTTTATGCTAGATTGATAGGAATTGTTTTCCTTGGTTCCAATTCTTACTTGGTAGTTTAATTTCTACACATCGTAAATACTCAGAATTGAGGTCTTTCGGTTACAGAGATGATGGTGTTGTTTCTTAGCTTTTAACTAAGAAAACCAAGAACCGTCGCTTAAATAAGATACCATAAGAGACGTCTCTGTAACGACCCAAACATGAGGGCCCAGCA
>CAJHQP010011120.1:0-16228 GCA_905132765.1 Moricandia arvensis
ATGAACCATGGCCCATCTTTTATTGTGGAGAGACGTGTAATGCGTTTCAAAACAAGTTCCCTACGCTCTACGACAGGGTCACCATAAACAAATGTCATAAAGATTTTTGGTCCATTAATGATTGCATAAATATCAATCATTCTGTTATTTGAAAATAAAACATCAACTTAAAAATCATCCATAAGAATAAAGCTAAACCACTGCTTTGCCAAAGGGCTCAACGGTAAACACTTTATCAAAACCTAAGTCAACATGAATGTCTTGCAACGAAAAGTTTCTATTCTTCATCTCAAAAAGGAACAAAAGTCATGGGTGATGCTTCTGAGACATATCCGTGAGCCGTCGAACTGTGAGGCTGTTCCCTATCCCTCGACAATTTCAAATGAGTCTTCGTAGATAATGATTCGGCAGATTTTTGGAATCCACCAAACCCTTCTTTACAATCTTTGCACTACCCTTTTAACTTTTCATCGCCATTCCTCTAGCTTGTACACCTGTTGACGATACTACTGCACAGCTTTTAATTCTCGGAGGGGCTCGACGTACCAGTTGCTGATCCTGGCTGCTAGCATCAGTAAAAAACCCGGGACATGCTTCTAGGTTTAGGACATGTACTCTCTGGAGTTATCTCACTCTCTTCTCCAAAACCCAGGAGAGAATTAACATTAGCAGCCTCAATGTTTATATCTTCCTCCATCGGATATAAGTCTTTTGTCTCATCACCTAAGAGATCATCATCCTCCAACACCATCAACTCATTACCCACAATATCCATCATGTTCTTATCCAAAGGGTTTAAATTATCAGACAATGTCGTATTGTTCAGTGTCTCTGAAATATTACCAGTTGTTGCATCTCTAAACTGACGAAAGGTCACATTAGAGTCGACACCAATGGAACCCTGTTTTGGTAAGCCATCATTTAGAAAGTTTGAGACTGGTGTTCCGGAGCTGTACCATGATCCATATCCGGATTGCTTGTCTCAGCACGATCATCAGTTGTTGCAGGTATTGGATTATCGCTTCTTTGCTCAGTAATTTTAATTCCTTGTTGCCTCGCTCTCCACTGAGGTATCCGCTGAGATTAAAGCTTGCTTTCATAATTTTTGTTAAACTTGTTATGATCTCTCTCCTTCGGTCGTTGGTATGGATTGAACCGAGTTTTCTCAAATTGTTTTTCATGTGGCTGAGACATACGCCCACCCCTCTGAGTATTGTACGGATGATCCATCAGACTAGGGTCCTTATGGATCAATGATCTTGTATTGTGATCCCCTGACCTCTCCCGTACTGCTCTTTGGACGTGTTCAGACTGTAAGCGAGAAGAATCTCTTTGATGATCACCCTTAAATCTGCTACCAACAGCCTTGTTTTGCAGCTTCACCCTATCAGCTTCATCCTTTAACTCTGACACTTTCTTTTCACAGTGACCCTCTTCATGGGTAAGCAAACTGCAGTAAGAACAATGCTTGAACAGATTTTCATATTTCAGATGTACCGTCAATTCACCATCATTTGCCTTAAGCTTTTGGTTAAGCTTTATAGGCCTTCTGCTATCGATGTCAACTCTAATCTTGCCAATCGTCGCATAAACAGTATGAAAAAAATCAAGTTTATCACCAATGTTCTTCAATTTTCTAGTAGTCCCAAGGTGCAAAGGCATTCCAATAGGCTCTAACTAAAACGGAATTATCCAAGGATAATCCTCATCGACAATGGGCTCCCAACGAACAAGAACAAACATGAAGTAATTGTAGTGAAATGGACCCAGTTTAGAAACAGCTTGGAGATCATCTTCATTGGTAAAAATAAACAAGAACCGTCCATTCCCTAGTTCAAGAGATGTGATAATATCCTGCATCTTCCATTGGCCAATCATATAGTCAATGAGTTTCGTAACATTCTGTTTGTAGGGATTCAGCATTTTTCCAATAAGAGAGAGGCGGTATTCCTTGATATGTTCTTCATCGGCCTGATCCTCGAGCAAGATCAGCTCATCATCATCATCATAAAACCAAATACCCTTGCCTTTCTTATAATGTGCACCGATTGACTTAGACATAGCAACCTTACGTGGTACAGAAGAAACGAAGTAACCTTAATGTCAGTCTACTCATGTAGAAAAAGTTTAATCTACCCAAGTCTATATGGATCGAAACCTTAAGGGTTGATAAGATCAACTCTTTGTATCCATATAGACCAGCCGAATGCTGATAAACACCTTAAAAAACAGATCACAGCCAAACTATCGGAGAAAACGCAGGAATGAAAACCCTTTCCACGACAAAGGTAGACTGGAAGGGATTACGGATCTCGTTGCCTAAGGACAACCAGATAGAAGCCTTCTGTTGGATTCACGAAATCACGAAGATCCTAGCAGCCGCCATTCGCCAGGGTCGCCATTCCCCATCTTCTTTATGTGTCATTTTATCAGTTAAAACTTTGCTAGGTAGAAACACACAGTTAAAACTTTGCTAGGTAGAAACACAGTAATATATTATTTGGAAACCCATCCAAAAACTGCCAAATGCTTTCCAACAATTTTAATATATATTTTACCTTTAAATATGTTTATGTTCTTGATATTACAAGATGTTTCTCCTTAGCCTATTGGCTAAACCACTACTCTCACTTAACTAGAATGACTCATGCACCCCACGTTAGATTCTCCTCAAAATCGGAATGTTTTATGTTTTTTTTAATTAAATAACAAGCTATTGGTTATATTTTAAACTAATAGTAACTAGTAGTTATAATACCATTGGCCAGACTATGACTCCATTACCTATAGTTCTCGGGTTCATCTCGTGATACACTCAAATTACGTCCTAATTGTTTTTTTTCAAATTCAACATCACAATTTGAAACTTACCAAAAAATTAGATATCAAATACTTAGCTTTGGATATCATTTCATTTTTTAGTTAAAACTTTTCTAGATAAAAACACAGTAATATATTTTTTAGAAACTCATCCAAAAACTGCCAAATGCTACCCTTAATACATACTAGGGACATTCCCGGACAACGCCCCGGTATTCGTATAAGTTTTAGTTAAGTTACAAAATATGCACTTATATTTGAATATTAATTGCTTACATATATTACAATCGATTTTAAATTATTAAATTGATAGAAATTTAAACTGGTTTGGGTTTGTGAAACCCACATTTTTGAAATAATATAGTAAATAATAATCTTTTGAAATCTTCCCTTTATACTTTGCACACATCATCTCAATACCATAAATCCAACAATAAAGATACGTCCGAATAAATATCGATAATAACATAAATCCATAGGTCTGAAAAATAAAGAAAAAACGCCCCAAAAGGACCAACCCGCAATGATCACTCATGATCGGCAGTCTCACCTGAAAGGGGGAACGAAAGATGGGTGAGTAACAGGGGAGTCACTCAGTGAGGTATGGGATGCTAAACCGCAAACCACTGACTCAGTACATAGCACTACGACTATGTTGGCCTAGCTCTAGAATGAAGCAAACAGGGTGCCTAGTACACCACACATAACAATCAATGCGTTAACGCATATAATACAACCAATGCACTGATAGTACATAACTACTCTTTGCACCCCGCATTTCCTCATAAGGATATATGTATAAATCTAGGCGACTAGTACAGTAGTCCATCTCTGCACTCCCACCCACTGCGCGTCGGCGTCTGATACAAACGTCTTTGTACCCCCACAATCTCACTGCTCGTCGGCGGCTTACACAAACGTCTTTGTGCACCCGCAATCCACACAAACAGACTCATAATTATATACATATATATAGCCGTTTTAACATCACTCAATCCACATAACCGTTGAATCCTCTAACATCCTATATACAGTTTAACAAGCAAAAAATAATAACAAGACTCTCAAGCAGACTCGATTAACAGAGACGGAACATGTTTCGAAACTAGACTTTCCATAATATTAGTACTAAACTAGTTTGGGATTTAAACGGAGTAGCCATCACGTTAGCCAAATGAGGCAACCAAAAGCAGATCGGAAAATAGGCAAGTTGACTTGATGACTAAGGTAAAATAGTGTTTTGCCATGGATCTCGATTTCTCATCAATGTCACACTAAACCAGAAAAAAGACAAAAGAAAATACATGAAATATATATAATAAGGAGATAATTATATTTAGGGTTTAAGCTATTACTTGCTGCACAAGTAGGTGGATAAAGACCACTTAACCTCACGGCAAGGCTCACGGTTGTGGATCTCAGACTCCAAGATATAAATATCTCTGGTGACACTCGTGGCTCTCCAGTGACATGGCTTACTTCTCCACTAGTTCACATGCTGGTATGGTGGTGGTTAAGGTGATGCAATAAGACAGCTGCCGTCACGTTTGTCTCTTCTCTATGTCTCCACCTCTCGGATCCATTACATAACTAAAACAAGAGGACATCACATGACAGTAGCTACCCCACCGTTGATGAACCATGACTCCGAGGGATGAGGTGAGATGGCTCATGGTGGTGGAGGATAGTGATTGGTCTTGCCGCCGCGTCTCGTCTCGTATTCTCCAATACACATACGTGAAGAAGACAAGTGACACTGGTGATGAGCTAAAGAGATGGGAGGGAGATGAAGAATGAGATATCGACCATGGAGGATGAGCTCTCTGTCTCAAATAATGTTGACGGCTAAGGAACGAAGAAGAGGATATGTATACTAATACATTTAGGTTAATCATATATTCTTGGTTTAATAAAAATTAATGAAAAGAAAATATAAACCGGTTTAGGAAAATCTGGGTCGTTACAATTATCCCCCTCTTAACCGGAATTCGTCCCGAATTCTAGATGGAACCCGAAAAAAACATCAACGGTGACGAAGAAAAAAAGAACACGAGATCAGAAACAAATAAGGTCTTCTCATGCAATAAAAATAGAAATATTAACGACTAACTCGAAAGAATAAAAGTGTCACCTTTTTTTGAAAATTCTCAATCCCATAAAACATTTGAAAGTCATTGAAAACCGTTAAACCAAGTCCCCACAGATAGCCATCCCGGGTCGGAGCCGGGACGGAACCCCCTCTGATACCAAATTGTGAAACCCGCATTTTTGAAATAATATAGTAAATAATAATCTTCTGAAATCTCCCCTTTATTACTTTGCAAACATCATCTCAATACCATAAATCCAACAATAAAGATATGTACAAATAAATATCGATAATAGCATAAATCCATAGGTCTGAAAAATAAAGAAAAGAACGCCCGAAAAGCACCAGCCCGCAGTGATCACTCCTGATCGGCAGTCTCACCTGAAAGGGGGACCGAAAAAGGGGTGAGTAATAGTGGAGTCACTCAGTTAGGTATGGGATGCTAAACTTCAAACCACTGACTCAGTACATAGCACTACGACTATGTAGGCCTAGCTCTAGCATGAAGCAAACACGGTGCCTAGTACACCACACAGAACAATCAATGCGTCTAACGTATATAATACAACCAATGCGCTGGTAGTACATAGCTACTCTTTGCACCCCGCATTTCCTCATAAGGATATATGTATAAATCCAGGCGACTAGTACAGTAGTCCATCTCTGCACTCCCACCCACTGCGGGTCGGCGACTGATACAAACGTCTTTGTACCCCCGCAATCTCACTGCTCGTCGGAGGCTTACACAAACGTCTTTGTGCACCCGCAATCCACACAAACGGACTCATAATTATATACATATATATAGCCGTTTTAGCATCAGTCAATCCACACAACCGTTGAATCCTCTAACATCATATATCCAGTTTAACAAGCAGAAAATAATAACAAGACTCTCAAGCAGACTCGATTCACAGAGACGAAACATGTTTCGAAACTAGACTTTCCATGATATTAGTAATAAACTAGTTCGGGATTTAAACAGAGTAGCCCTCACCTTAGCCAAATGAGGCAACCAAAAGCAGATCAGAAAATAGGTGAGTTGACTTGATGACTAAGGTAAAATAGTGTTTTGCCATGGATCTCGATTTCTCATCAATGTCACACTAAACCAGAAAAAGACAAAAGAAAATACATGAAATATATATAATAAGGAGATAATTATATTTAGGGTTTAAGCTATTACTTGCTGCGCAAGTAGGTGGATGAAGACCACTTAACCTCACGGCAAGGCTCACGGTTGTGGATCTCAGACACCAAGATATAAACTATCTCTGGTGACACTCGTGGCTCTCCGGTGACATGGCTTACTCCTCCACTAGTTCACATGATGGTATGGTGGTTGTTCAGGTGATGCATTACGACAGCTGCCGTCACGTTTGTCTCTTCTCCATGTCTCCACCTCTCGGATCCATTACATAACTAAAACAAGAGGACACCACATGACAGTAGCTACCCCACCGTTGATGAACCATGACTCCGAGGGATGAGGTGAGATGGCTCATGGTGGTGGACGATAGTGATTGGTCTTGCCGCCGCGTCTCGTCTCGTATTCTCCAATACACATACGTGAAGAAGACAAGTGACACTGGTGATGAGCAAGAGAGATGGGAGGGAGATGAAGAATGAGATATCGACCATGGAGGATGAGCTCTCTGTCTCAAATAATGTTGACGGCTAAGGAACGAAGAAGAGGATATGTATACTAATACATTTAGGGTAATCATATATTATTGGTTTAATAAAAATTATTGAAAAGAAAAAATAAACAGGTTTAGGAAAATCTGGGTCGTTACAGTGTTATTCATTGCTTTGTGTTTAGAAAATTTCAAATAATTAAACTTACAATTTTTTGTTCGTTATTACTGGAAATTATATAAAGAATGATAAGTAAGATGAGTAAAAGTGAACTAAACATAGTTATGATATAAACTACATTTTTCTTACGTATATGGGTTTTCATATAAAATAACTATAAAATTTACGGTCGGTTTAAACTTTGTTATAATTTTATAATTACTGAGTTGTAATACCAAATTGAAAAGTTTTATAATAGAAATAAAATTGATCAAAACATATAAATTTTTTTTTGTTATCTAAACCAGTTTATGAAAATGCATTATAAAAAATATATAACAAACCAAACCAGACTAAAACAATCTTTTCAAACAGATCATCACCGTAACTTTATATTTAAATATAATAAACCAACAATTAGTCTCTATGCTAAGAATTCCGGTCTCTTCTCAAAGAAATTAGAGTATTCATTATGTAAAACCTTTTTTTCTAAAGTGAAATTTAGCTCTTTATCGCTCCGTCTTAGACATTAGGGTTTATTTCTGCCTTGTAGTGAGTTCTTTCTCAAAGACATTAGGGTTTCTCTGTGACTTGTAGTGAGTTCCGGTCCCTTCTCAAAGACATTAGGGTTTCTCTCTGACTTGTAGTGAGTTCTTGTGTCTTTAGATCATTTTAGCTCCCTATCGCTCCGTCTTAGAAATTTTATAATATTTGATGAGCCATCATCTTTCTTTTTCTTATCAACCTTCTCATTTAATCTAACAAAATACAAATTTTAGGAATATTTTCTTTTATATCATGAATACCTTCCTAACTAATGTACAAGGATTGTATTTTTGTTTGATTTTGTACCTTTATTTCATGATCTTCTTGATTTGGATTCTGAATCTGTGTCGGCGGTTCTCCTCTGAAGTAATTTGGTCCAATCTTAAGAAAATAAAAGATATATCAAACATTTCACGTGAATTATAAATTCAAGCTATTTGAGGTATACGTTTTACCTCACTGACATATTCCAAACACCATCTACCCACTCTCTATGGATGCGCAAATAGGTGTTATTGAGATAGAAAGAATATGTGTTAACACCCAAAACCATATTGACTTTTCCACTGCACCAGCAGTTATTGTCAAACCCCTCCAAGTTATTCATCAGGTGGTGGTTGAGGACGGATTCCGTCGATGGATACAATTTCCAAAACTCTCTTTTTCTTGTTCTTTTGATCCAGAAATGCCGTGGAGAACTCGACTGTTACCTTCTCCACTCCATCACCCAGATGTGTATTCTATACATTTCCTGGATACAATACTCGATTGGTAGTGTCTTTATCCAATGCAAACTCCACATCTGCCCCGATTTCAAAGAGAGTTGACCTGGTTTCTTGGATAGGAATTGTCTGAGTTAGAGTCTGAGTTTGTGCTTGTTGAGTAAGGGGTGTTATCTCCGAAATTTTTGTGTAAATAACCTCAGTTGTAGGCTCCTTAGTATCCGGGAATAACATGTTTAGAATGACATAAATATTAATAGTTTCTCTTTCAACTGTAATAACAAAATAAAACTTACCTAAACGGCTCAACACCAAGATTTTCTTCTGCTTGAGTTGTATTGGATGGCATCTCTGTTCCAGTCTCATTCGATGGCTCTCTATCATTATGCAAAAATCAGGAAGGCAATCATGAATATGTACAAAAGCTTCCTAAATTACTTGAAAACTCCAAGAGTAAAACAAGATATGAGCATACATGTTGCGTCACATTAGGGGAAAGAACTTGGGATCAAGTTTGTGTCTCAGCCTGTAAAACAAAAGAAAAATTGTAAGATATTCAGTAGAAAAATAATAAAACATTTTAAATATACTTTCTTACCTCCTCAGTATTCTGACTTTCATTAAGAACTAGTGGAGACATTGGAAAGGCAAGTGTGTAATCGACAATTTGTGTAACAAGGGAAAGAACTTGAGTTCTACTATGGGTCTCAGTCTGTAAGTAAGAGAAAAATTGTAGGAGAATTTAACTATTCTACAATACAAGTTTAAAAACAAATCAGTAAGGGATTCCTGAAAATGTAATAATTCTTCTTAAACCGAGGCATACCTTTGTTTCTGAAAATCTTTAGTGATTGACTGAGTAAGTGGAATTTTTGAAATGGTTTATGAAATCATCTTTTTCATAGGCTCTTTAGTATCCTGGAAAAACATATTTATAAGGATTTTGAAAATCAATAATTTTTCTTCCAAAATACATCCAACTTTAAGAAAATCTTACTTCTTCAAAGGGTTCGTCTGCTTGATTTGGAATGGGTTCACCATGTTTGGAAAGTGTCTCATTCGATCAGTCTATGTCAGTCTGCAAGTACAAAAACAATCAGGAAGGCTATCATGAATGTGTACTAAGTCTTCCTAAACTATTTAAACACAGAGAAATTTAAACAAGGAATCAACATATATGTATTGTGTCAAACTAAGAGAAAGGGCTCGAGCCCCAGTCTGCGTCTCTGTGTCAGTCTGCAAGTACAACTGCAATCATGAAGGCTATCATGAATATGTACTAAAGCTTCCTCAATTACTTAAATACAGAGAAAATTTAAACATGGATTCAACATATACGTTGTTTGTCAAACTAGAAGAAGGGCTCAAGTCGTAGTGTGCGTCTCTGTGTTAGTCAGCAAGTACAAAACCAATCTGGAAGGCTATCATGAATATGTACTAAAGCTTCCTAAATGAGTTAAACACAAATAAAATTTAAACAAGGATTAAGCATATGTGTGTTGTGTCAAACTAGGAGAAATGGCTCGAGCCCCAGTCTGGGTCTTTGTGCCAGTCTGCAAGTGCAAAACCAATAAGGAAGGTTATCATGAATTTTTAGTAAAGCTTCCTAAATTACTTAAACACAAAGAAAAATTAAACAGGGATTGAGCATATACTTGTTGTGTAACCTTAGGAGAAAGGGCTTCACTCCCAGTATGTGTCTCAACCTATTAGGCAAAACAAATTTATAAGAGATCAAGTAGAAAATAACATTTATCTTTAAACATACTTTTTACCTCAATGTTTTGATTACCATCACTAATTATTGGAGACATTGGAGTAACATTTTGTTTTCTCTCTAACTCTTACACTCGAGCTTTAAGATCCTTGTTATCGTCTTCCAACAAAGACATGCGATCTTTCATGTTCTTGAAATTCTTATTCATTGTCTCAATGAGTCTGTTAAGTTTTGAAACTACAGATTCATCATTAGAAAAGATGGTTGGCCCCTCTCCACATTTCCAAACTCTAGAAATTTCATGGCTATTTCTTCATGAGCATCATAAAGGTCTATAGATATTTTCTCCAATCTTCCACTCTAAATTTGTATCCTTTCTTGGATAAATTTGCCAATTCATCCAGATCTTCATCATATTTCTCTTCCATTGAAACATCATCTTCAGGATCATGGGAAATAGAAGGTAAAATGCAAGTAACCTTCAGCAACATCCAAAAACAAAAGAACATAAGTTTTGTTACCTATTAGTTTTTTTTTTAAAAAGATGCAAAATAAAGTGAATCAATTACATCGTAAACTTACTTTTACTGCTGATTCTTAACTTAGAATCTCGTCTATAGCTGAGCCGATGCTCCTGTGTATTTCTCACACAAGAAAGACGGTGTGGACTCTTGTAGAATAGGAGTCACCCTACTAAAGGCAGATTGCAGCAAGGGAACTGACTATAATATCCACAGATGGAATGCTAGAGGGAGTCCCTGCAAGTGATATCTATTCTTATCGAGGTTTTTCTTCAGAACTCTCTTAATTGATGTTAGCAGCAGTGTATATGATTCCCCATGGATATGACACCAGGTGGTCAACATCTTGTGCCTCTTCACATATTTCAAAGGGAACCTGAATCTTGAGCTCCTTTGTAGCAAAATGCTCTCGATAAGGAGGAGCATTGCTAGGGAGTAACTCTCATCAGAAGACCTTCCATTTGTCTTCTCGAGCTACCTTTCTAAGTCCTCTAGTGAATGACCACCTGCTAGCAAGTCCCAATTATACTCTTGATCTTTTGTTTTCTCTTGATCTACTTGTTGCTCTTGTGATTCTTCTCCTTCCCCAATACACTTAAGGCCGGTGATCATATGGAACTCCCTAATGGATAACCTCATTGTTTGGCACCAAAATGAAACCACTCTTCATTTTTCTTCACTGTTACAAGGCTTCTAGTGAAAAAAAAACATGTATCATCTTCTTTGATAACTTTAATCGCCTCTCACTTATCCAAATAACAGGTCCCATAAAACTTTCTCGAATCCTCTTGAACTCTTTCAGGCTCAGAATATTCTTAACGGTGTCAATATAAGCAACACTGGAATGTTGGTTTACCGACACTGTTTGTTTCTGTTCTGGACCAATATGATACTTCTGCTCAGGAAGTGCTAACATGGCAGGGAAAGAATCAGCCATTCTATACCTATCTTGCAAAAGAATAATTTTCTTTTGTTTGCTAATATCAGATCATTTGGAATCCTTTCCAAATATCCTACAAATTCTTCCTCAAATCAAGATACCTAGTTACATACGAGCTCAAGCAAGCAAGTAACAATTTCATGATCAAATTCAACACGAAACAAGTAAAAAAAGAACAATCTTTGACAAGCAACCTAGCCTACATAAAAGTTACGAGCTAAAAACAAGAACAATTTTTGACAAAAATGAACAAAGCAAAATTGTAAATTAAGCAAATAATTTACAAATCCAACAAGGTTAATCACATTACTAACAGAACTTAGAAACAAGGTCGAATGAAGAGAATAGAGGTAACCTCAAAGTTTTCATTGGCTCAAAGAAGAGAAATGGAAATGTATTTTTCTCGACAGATAACTTTCTTCTGTTCAAGGGATCAGCTCAAACTCTTCTTTTGTTTGGTTCTTCAACATAAACAAGATAACATTAAGTTTTATCCCCAAATCCCCATATTCTAATCAAAAACCCTGATTTCAATTTTTAATCAAAATCAGTCAAAACTTACATTTATAAGCTTCGATTTCTTGTCTTAAGAGACTTGACAGTCCGATTCTAAGTGATTTTGTCTCCAGCGACGTCGGCGGCGACAAAAAGATCGAGTGGTTTTTTCATGTTTCTTTTTTTTTTAAATTTTATTGTTTATTAAATAAGGAAAATAAGGTCTTTTGACCTATTTTAAGGTTTATATCTGTGACTTTTAGCTTGAGGGACTAGTTTTGAGACAAAAACTAAAATAGGGCTATTACGGACATTTTCCCTATAGATAATACCAATAGGTGTTTTTGGTAAAACAATACTAGTAAGTTATGTATGTTAGTTTTGATTTAACAGTAATAAAGATTACAAAATCTTTTACTATTTCATAAGGTCTTTGTAGATCAAATTAGTAGTTTAGAATTTGATCTCATAGGATAAGTACATGATTCTTTAAAATTTATCAGAATTTGATAATTCAAAAAAATTATGTTTATATGTCTACGAGTTTATAAACTATTTCTATGTAAATTTCCAAAAAAATGATTTACTATATATAATTCTTGCTAATATTAAGTTTGATGTCTTAACTATCTTCACTAACATTTTGACCTGTGGTAAGATTGACAATTATGAATGACGTACCTAAAGCCACGAGCGTCTTGTACAATTTTTCATCTCATGTATCCCAAAACTGAAGAGACCTTAATAATTTCCACTTCCTTTTGTGGTTTTAAGAAAACAATATATATATGCAAAATAGCTTCTCTGACATTTATTTTTAAAAACCATAAACGTTATTATACACTTTTCTTGTAAATGCTAACATAAAACAAACGCAATGAAAATATATGATAATATAGTTATATGCACCATGTATAAAACATATTCCGCGCAGAACTCGGATCGATCCTAGTAATAAAATAAAATAATATGAATCTGATACATTAACTTCAATACCAAAAATAATTATTTATGATATTTATATTAAGTTTAAAGATAATAATATAAAAAATTGTAACGACTAATTATTCGATCCTGTTAATTTGGCTCAGCAAGATCTAGGCCCATTGCAGAAAACCCTAGGTAGCTGATGTTTGAATTTACGTTTAAATATGAAAAAAAATTAGTGCATATTTTTATATTTTTTAAACTATATTTGTAACACAACTAGAATAAAACTAAAAAAATCAATTTGTCAGAACAAATGCAAACAAAACTAAATTAAATCGAACCGAACATAAACAAAATCGAGTAAAACTGAATCGAACATAAACTAAAATGATCTAAAACCAAATCAAACTGAACACAAACCAACCCAAACTAACTTGGATTGACATTGATTAAGTTTCCCCAGACCCAAATAAACCAAACGAATCAAGCCCAAACCAAGCTTGTAATTAAACTGAAATGCCTACCCCTAATATTCTCGATCTTCTTTACATACTTTTCATATAATAGCTTAGTTTTGTTATAAATAAAAAAGGAGAAAAGAGGAATTTGTGTGTATTATTCCATGAATATGACCTCCTTATATAGGATTACAATAGCTTGGGTACAAAGTCTAACCTGGATTGGGGAACAAGTATATTTATGACTTTTCTATATGGACATCACCACATTATTCATAACACTTCCCCTTGATGTCTATTATACCAAAGTGCTTTGAAAACGCTGTAGATGCTGCCTCGTTAAAATCCTTACCAAGAAAAACCAATGGAAAAACCATGATTAATTGAAAAAGAGTGCAACATGTAATGACTTTCCCCTCATGTGTATAAACGTCAAGATATTTGAGATGACGCAATCCAATAAGATGAATAAAATTCTTAAAAGTAGCAGTGTATAATGCCTTGTTGAATAAATTAGTCAAGGTGTCACATTAACAAACATGTAGAACATGAATATCGTCATTCTTCTGTAGTTCATGAATCTTCTTACAGTTTGATCATTTTCTTTGATTCTCTTGATCTCTGAGACTTTAGAATGGTGATAGACTTTTATCTTTGAAATTCTAATATCCCCTTGGGTGTGTATCATTTGTGGATTCTTTTTTTCCTCGTTAAAACCTTGTCATGGAAAAATCTAGTGGGATAAAAACCATGATTAGGAAAAAGAGACAACCACACCAATTATCACATTCTTCCCCTGGAAGAAGGATGCATTCAAGTTAAATATATCTCTTATAGGAATTGAGCTAAAACATAATAAACTCTTTTGATTTCTATTATTATATTTTTGTCTTTAAACTTCTTGTTTATAATCCTCCTTGACATAAACAATAATATCTCTGCCTATTTGGACTTCAAGCCAAATCTCTTTACATACAATCTTCTAACTATTCGTTTTGTACATACGAGTTGTTCATGCTCTTACTATAAAAAAATTACTATTATGACTTTCTTTCTTGTCATGTGAAATCATATTTTCATTCATGAAAATATTAGTTGAATGAAATATTAGTAACTTCCTCAATAATACTTTAAGTATGGTACTTCACGACCAAACATAGACAAAACATTTAATATATCCCATGAAATCAAATTTGTTTAATTAGGTCAAATACCTAAAGTTCTTGGAAATATGATTTTGATATCATTAATCCTTCATGGATATTATCTTATAGGGATTGTGATTTTCTAGTGAGTTGTTTAATTCAAGTTCTTCCTTTATTGCCCAACTGATAAGAAATTGAAAGTAGTTGTATTTACCACATAAGACTATGTCACTTCACAATCAGTTTCATCTTGATCTATTTTTTGTGCAATGACTCATTTATATCCCACTTGTTTTACAATACAAGAGTTTATATCTTTGTCTATTGTTTCTTTTTTATTTGGTCAATCATTTCTTTGTGTACACATTCAGTAGACTTCGTTTCATGATCCTCTTTCTCATTATCATATCAACGGCTACTTTGCATGCATAAATATCATCAACCTCGATTTTCTTATCAGTTCCACTTTATTTCGTATATGACATCACTTATTGAGATCTCGTCATTGTCTCAGGTACCTGAATTTCTTTTACTCATGTTTAATGTCTCTTATGAAGATCATTAAAAACTATATTGCCTCATTTTGACCATTATCAATATATTCTACTTTTCATTTACGAGGATTCTTATCTTTGGAACTAACATGTCTACCACGCTGCAGGTGTGACTATATGTTTGATATTGTTCTTCTAGAACATCAACTTTTATTGGAGCATTTACAGTTAGTATATGTGAACTGATCACACTATATTAGGGTCATTAACTGCTTCTGGAAACAGCTTTACTAACCTATGTAATAGAATTATCTTTTGGAATTCTAATTCACATTCTCTTTAGTTCGAGGATCATAGATAATTCATTCCAACTCATTTATTTTGAAGCTGTTTATTTTCTTCACCCCATGTTGGAAATACTAATTCAATTTTAGCATTCAAAATGAGCCTTACTTATATCCTTCGGGGATGCTCTAGATTCTTAAGTATCAATGGAGATTCGTATCCAACATATATTATCAACCTCATTTAAAAAACACATCATAATTAAGCTCTATGGTGGAGCAACTGGAATGTATACTGCACATCCAACATTCTTAGATCGAAAATGGTTTGTTTCTAACCTAATACCAATGATTGGAAGAATTAGTGATTACTTGTTGGCGTGATGCGAATTAGTGTTGCTTAGGATGTTTAATACCTTAAGAAGTGAATTCACCAATATTATAAAGATGCATGATGGGTGATCAGTTCACCAACATCTCCTTTTATTCATACCAATAACTTCATTTGGCTAATGAAAACCGTGTTATCATATTATCTTATGCGCAATCAAATATGTTAAATTATTCAAAAGAATCTTTTGATTCTTAAGACACATAAATCTTTAAGTATCTTTTTGCACCACTACTTAACCAAAATGGTCTAACTGGTTCATGCCAAGTATTTTGTAAACTTCTGGTTTACTGTTTTTATCTCCATTACACTAATCTTTATGTAGTACAATATATAAGAGGATGTAAATACTTTCTCTAAATTAGAGCCTTACGAATATTTGTAACTGAAATGAATTTGACATTTCATTTCCTTACTGTCTTAGAATTATTTGTCTCAAAATTTCACGGACTTACTTTAAGAAGGATTCATTAATCTCATTTTAGAGTAAACATAATCTTCTAGATTTTTCACTTAATATAAAATATGAGATTCTTAACTCTTCCCCTTGATATGAACAACAGGTTCATCAATCTCGAATGAATCTCATTTTTGAACCAACAACATACCCTACATAGGTCATGTATTCTTTCTTAGATCCTTCTAAAATTTGAGACTTATAAGAATATAATACAATAAGTATTTTAAATTGCATACTTATGTGCAATGATATGATGTACTCTTCTGTAGCATTCATATATATCCTCTTCTTGAACATTCTAAAAGATTTAAACTACCTTGTATTGTACTCACAATGGTTTTCGTTCATCTTATGATGATTGAATATCTTTTACTGTCTTTATTTCTCAATTTGAAATGAGAATATGAGTTCGAACAAGA
>CAJHQP010011121.1:0-16227 GCA_905132765.1 Moricandia arvensis
TCAAAAGCCATAAAGGCCAAGAGAAGAAAACTTTTTCTTTCAAAGAAATCTTGTAAAGCAATTTAAAAAAAAAAAATTTCTAAGGAATTAAAACCTTTTACAATGGCTTTAATAAACCAAGAATTCATCAAGAACTTATCAAAAATAATTTTAAAATACTTTTCCAGAATTTTAAAAATACTTTCCAAAACCTTTTCATAAGGAAAATCAATTTTCAAAAAAAAAACAATTTCAAGAGTATTCAAACTCAAAACAATCCTTTAATTCACTCTCCATTCCTCAAGCATAGATTTTTACAGATTTAATAGCCCAAGCTTATTAAGAGAAACAAGAGGAGAGGAATAAAAGAGTTTCAAATCACAATGCAAAACATTTTTCAGAATTCAAAATCCTTTCAAAGAACACACATATCTTTGAAATCGATTTTTTTTCAAGTGTTTTTCAAGACACAAGTTTAATCTTTTCTCCCTCCCTCAAGCAGGTATGAACAGACTTTATTCTTTCATCCAAAAGCTTAAACAATGAGGAGATCAAGGGGAGAGTCATTGATTTTAAAAAAAAACTTTTAAAGACTTGCATCTTGAGTAAACACTCAGATTTTGAAATCATAACTCATCTAAACTCTCTACTGTCCAAGTTTTGAATCCTAGCCACATAGCTCCTCAAAACTAATTTAAGTCAGAGAGAGAGAGAGAGTTTCAGATGAAGAAACAGACACAAAAGAAGTGAGTTCATCCCAAGAAGAGCAACAAGGCTCTGATACCATGTTAGAATTCATGAGTGTTTGTCTCATGTCAAGAGAGTATTCAGTCAACTTGTGACTAAATTCCCTTCTACCAACAACAAGAACTCACAACTACAAGGAAGAGACAATCAACTTGTGATTGAATCCTCTCAGCAAAACACTCTACACACCATCTGAATCTAACAAGATAAAGTGGCTGTGAGATAGATACAAGAACTAGAATTAAACTATCTCTAGTATGAATCTATCCTTGTGAAGTAACACAACACTTATAGTTTGTGTACTTAAGACTAAAAAGAGATAGAATCAGTAAGCTAGAGTAAGAGAAGATTAATAAAGAGTTTAGAGGTGATTTTAACAAGTATTAGGCTGCCTTAAGAGAGGAAGAGCTAAGGCAGCCTCTAAACCATGATGCTTAACTCCTTACATTGTAAATATTGATTAAACACAAGCAAGAGAGAGAGAGCCACGAATTTAGAGTGAGAAACTTGTTCTTCTTACTTACTTCATTCAGAATCAAGATACAACACATATATAGAGTTTAAACTTGCATGAAAGGGGACAAGGAGACAAGAACATCATAATTGGGTTTGGAATAGTAATATCCACTTCCAACAACTCCAATTTGAATTTGAACTTGTAGATCCACATTTGAACTTCAAATCCCCTTCTAGAAGCTCTCTTAGGCGTGCTCAGGTTGAGCTGAGAAAGCCTCTCAGCTTCCTTGCCTTCCAAGCCACTCTAGATTAAATCACTCTTGCTTGAGCGGGCAGCAGAACACCTGCAACTTGTAACTGGTGTAACTTCCAAACCATAACTCTTTTTGGACTGATTCCAATTCGCCGCGTGCCCTTGATGAGTGTAGAATGTAGAACAATTGGTTTCATGGTCAAATTCTTCATGGTTAAGAATTTACACCCCTTTTCCTGAGACATGCCAGTGTGAACTCCTTCACTAGCATTTTTCTTCTTCATTCTAATAATAAGGACTTGACTTGAGACCTTCATGGTGCCTTCTTCATTCAGCCATTGTAGCCGGTAAGGTTTGGGATGCTTCTGAACCTTCAATCCCAACTTCTTGACCAGGGTCTCACTCGCAGCATTCACACAACTACCTCCATCAACAATGAGGCTGCACACTTTTCCTTGGACCAAGCACCGGGTGTAGAAGAGGTTCTCACGCTGCTCCAGCTCCTCAGCCTTGTTTTGCAAGCTTAGAAGTCTTCTTGCTACTAAAAGCTTCCCCTGGACTGGTCCTTCTTCATGTTCTTCTTCAGTGTCTTCTTGGTCAGACTCGGTGATGTCATCTTCTGAGGCATACTCTCCATCTTCCAGCAAAATCATGACTCTCTTGTTGGTACATTCAGAGGCGTAATGACCTCTTCCTTGGCACTTGAAACACTTGACATCACGAGCTCTGGAACTAGAGGCTTCAACCTTGCCTTTGCCTTTGTCAAAAGCACTGCTTGGTTTGGTCTCTTCTCTTGGATAGGACTTGTGATCCTTCTGGAACGGCTTAGACTCCTTAGGGTAAGGTGTCTTCTCTTCCTTGGTGTTGTGTAACCGGTTAGAGCCATAGTGGTTGCGTGAATGTCCCTTCCTCTTGAGCTGCTGCTCCACAAGAATAGCTTTGTGTAGCATCTCTTCAAGCTCCACATAGTGTTGCATCTCAACATTGTCTTGTATCTCTCGGTTTAAACCACATAGGAACCTTGACATGGTTGCTTCTCTATCTTCTGATATGCTCGCTCTTAGCATGAGCAACTCCATCTCCTGGTAATACTCCTCCACTGATCTTGAGCCTTGGGTAAGTTTCCTAAGCCGGTGATGCAAGTCTCTGTGGTAGTGACTTGGAACAAACCTCTTGCGCATGATAGACTTCATCTCTGTCCAAGTCTCAACTGGTTCCTCTCCATTCCTTCTACGAGTTGTGATGTACTGATCCCACCAACTTAGAGCATAGTCATAGAACTCGGTAGCAGCAATCTGAATCTTCTTGTGGTTTGTGTACTGCTTACACTGAAAGACTAGCTCAATCTTCTTCTCCCACTCAAGGTAGGCATCCGGATCAGCTTTGCCATGGAATGGGGGTATCTTTATCTTCAAACCAGCAAGCTCATCTCCCTGGTTCATTCTTCTCTCTTGGACACGCCTATGTCTTCTTTGGCTTTGTCTTGAGGATGAACTGAGGTGTTCATACTCATTGTCAGTCTCCTCATAACCGGCATGCTCTTGGCGAGTTGCATGAGGTCTCTCTTCTCTCCTAGTCTCCCGGTTTGGAACTTGACCAGTAGCTCTCCTGATGTCTTCTCTGAGCTCCCTCCGGATGTCATTGAGGTTGGTTCTCATCATCTCGGTCATGGTTGCTACCATGTTCTGATTGAGTTGAGCCGACATAGCCTCCATGAGAAGCTTGTTCTTCCTAACGAGTGCAGCTTCTTCTTCAGACTCGGATCCCATGCTTCCTGCCCAAAGGTAAACAAAAATAACCAGTAAAATGTTCCTAGGTAACAAGATAAGCAAAAAGGAAAAAGTAGAACACGAAAGCAAGCTTGTTTTACAAGACAAAAGCAAAAAGGAACAAATCGGCTAGGTAAAAAGGAAAAAGGTTTCCGCCTACCAAGCAAAAAGGAAATTCCTCTAAACTTTGTCTAATCTTTTCTAAGGTTTTCTAGCACCCTAACAATCTTAACCTACTCGTGTTCAAGGTGATTAACAAGTTAAACAGATGAAACAAAGTGATCTAAAAGGAAAAAGAAAAACTGGTGCGGCTAGGGTTTCTATCGCTCTAGGGTTTCTTGCAAGCATTTAGGAAAAGTTTAAAAACTTGTCTAGTTTCTTATGAAACTCGAGCAGCCCTAAACAGATTAGATCTATTGCTTAATCAAGGTAATAGAGATGAAACACGGATGAAACAAAAACAATAAGAGAGAAAACGAGCACTTCCCAACCAAAGTTGCTCTGATACCACTTGATGCGTCCCTAGGATGCTCTTTGGTTGATGGGAATGGATAATCCTTGCAAGAACGAATCAGAGACTCAAGTTCTTCAAGGCGTGTGGATTGAATGGTGACACAAGAGGGATGGATGAACTCTTGATACTCCTAGATGAACAAACCGGATATGACACACCGATTTAGACACCCTTAGGTCTCTGGATATTACACACCAGAACTCGACACACTTTCTAGAGAGAGAGCCGTCAAGGAGAAAGAATACTCGTTGATAAAAAGTTGGATGATTTACAATAGGGTTTAGGAACCCTTTAAATAAAAGAAACCGAGAACAAGCTCTCTAGGGTTTCGGAAATAAGCAAAATGGAAACTATGGTTTAACTTTAACATATGCTTAAAAATAACATAAAATGTAAACTTCTTTTTAGACTTGGACCGAGATAGGGCCTAAGTGATGTGAAGACAAGTTGTGGCCTCGTTAAAAACCTTCCTCCGGAAAACCTCGTGGGACAAAACCAAAAGCAAGGAAAAGAGCACGCACCCCATGTCTTGCCTAGACACTAACTCAGCTTGATGTAGAGATGGCTTGAATTGTGATCAAGACACCTCGGATCAGACCTTGTCCAAGACTTTCTTGTTGTGGATGTGAAGTGAGTAATCCAACAACATTCTCTTTAAGCTTCTTGACTCTGGAACGAGTCATGGGACCTTCAGGAATGGCTAGAGCATCATCACCAGGCTGCTGGTGCAATGTGGCTTCATGTGGCTCATCTAGACTCTCCTTGTTCTCCTTAGTGATCCGGTCCATGATCACATCAGTAACTCAGCTTCAAACCAGGTACCATTCTTCACCATGGCACCAATTTCATCACCAACTGAAGCTCTCCACTCTTCATCCTCCATGGCTTCTTCATAGGTTTTGGGAATATATTCCTGGTCCAGTTCAACAACAAATGCTTGGTGCTCTTCTGGATATTTTGCTAGGGAGCAAACAGCACTGGTAGGGTGAGCTACTGCCTCAGCATTGAAGTAGACTCTGGTGTTGATCTAGTTTGAGGCTGGTTTCCTAATTCTAGTACTCCTCCTTAGTACTGGTTCTGATTCCTCATTTTGGACCTCTTCTTCATTGGCAGAAGGCTGATTCTCAATTACCACTGATGTTTCTTGATCTTCTTGCTCAGCTTGGCCATGAACTCTTGCTGAGTTTTCTGGTTGTGTTGGCTCAGAAGTATTGTCCCCCTCATGGTCAAGGTGAGGAACCACCTGAACCTCAGCTTCAGTCTCAACCCTTTCATCAGCTTCTGGTGTAGACCCTTTTGGCTCAGGTTCCATTCTTGCTTCAGGCATACTGACCCCAAGGTTTTCCATCACTCTCCTAAGGTTGCTTGCTCTATCAGAAGCTGTTTGAGATAGATTCTCCAGATCCTCCCAACTCTTCTCATTGTAGTATCCTCTTGATTCTACAAACTTCACATCTCTAGACACCAGGACTCTCCTAGTCTCTGGTTCATAACACTTGTAACCCTTTTGGTTTGGAGAGTAGCCAATGAACATAGCTCTTGTAGTCTTGGCCTCTAGCTTATTTCTTTGCTCTCCTGGTATCAAGACAAAGCAAAGACACCCAAACACACGCATATGATCAATAGATGGTCTGGTTTTGTTTAATACCTCAAATGGAGAGTGGTCTTGAAGGATTCTGGTAGGAATCCGATTGATCAAGTAGCATGCTGTCAAGACTGCATCCCCCCAAAACCTTTTAGGTACACTTGTATGGAACATCATGCTCCTGGCCACCTCCATCAGATGCCGATTTTTCCTTTCAGCCACACCATTTTGTTGTGGTGTGTAAGGACAGCTAGTTTGCTGAATGATCCCATGCTGAGCTAGATATTGCTTGAATGCTTGACTAGTGTACTCTCCACCATTATCAGACCTGAGAATCTTCAACTTGGCATTGAAATGGTTGGAAACATGGTTATGGAAGTTCTTGAATGCCTCCAGCACCCGGTCTTTTGTCTGAATCAGAGTCACCCATGTGTATTTTGACTTCTCATCAATGAAGGTGACAAAGTACTTGTGATTCTCTCTGGACATACAAGGTGCCGTCCATACATCAGAATGAACCAGGTCGAAACACTTCTCATAGATAGTGCTAGAACTTGGAAAGACTGTCCTGCAATGCTTCCCCAAGATACATGCCTCACATTCATCATTCAAAAACACCATACCCGGAAGCATCAAGTTCAAGGCTCTAGTATGTGGATGTCCCAGTCTAGAGTGCCATATGGTGCTCTCAACCCCATTAGACGCACTGATCAGGCAGTGAGCAGGCGATGCACCAGATATCTTAGTCTTCTCTAGGTGATATAGTTCCTGATGGCTGTGCCCTCTACCAATAACCTTTCCTGTCTTCAAGTCTTGAAACTCAACCTCATCAGGTCTAAAGAGAACTTGACAATTCAGATCAATGGTTGCTCTTTTCACTGATAGCAAATTTGATGTAAACTGAGGCATATACAAGGCAGTTGATTCTTTATCAAACAACCTAAGGTTCCCTATCCCTTCTATCTTAACCTTATCACCATTTGCTATAAGCACATTCCCTGAGGCAGGTTTGATATTACTAACCAGGTTCATATCACTAGTCATGTGATGGCTAGCTCCTGAATCTATAATGATGGGTTTAGAGTCAGGAGAATATTTACCAACCTCCTTGGGTGAGATAAGGGCCTTGGCAGCTTTTATAAAGGAATCAAAGTCTCTTCTGGTCACTGGACTATCAGAATTGGTCGCCCCTGCCATACTCCTCCACGTTCCTCCTTCATTAGAATCACCACAGAGTACTGAATACATGGTTCTTCCTGTAATTACTTGATGCTCAAACTCCTTGAGCTTAAATGTACTTGGCTGGCTTCCTAGGGAACTTGGAAGTTTCCTTTCTTGAATGATATAAGTTATCAGACTATTGCAGGGTGAATCCAGGTTTAGGAGAAGACTGAAAACTTTGTCTTGCTCATAGACAGCTTGAAGACTCTCCCATAGATTCCCATACACATTTTGAAGCTTCTCCCATAGACTCTTGGCGGTTCTGAGGTGATAATGATCCTCCAAGATCTGTTCAGACAGAGAGCTGTGTATAATTCCAAGTGTTTGCTGTTCCTCTTGAACCCACTTGTCTTCATGCTTTAGGCAAGTAGCCAGACTATCCTTTTGAGCCATCCTCTTTGAAGCTTCAGCCTCCATGATATGGCTGTCCCAAAGTCCATGACTTCCCAAGGTAACTCTGGCCACTCTTGACCATAAAAGATAGTTAGGACCCTCTAGGGTCACTGGAATGAGATTCTCCTTCTTCATTTTCTTGGTCGAAATCATCTTTTCCATTTTTGGCAATTTCTGGAGCTGGAAATGATGAACAGCTGAAGAACAAGATGAACTTTGCCAAAAATAGAAATGAAACTCAAAAAATTGCGGAATAAGTGAAAATAGTAGAGAGATTTAAGTCTCAAGAGCATACAGCTCTGATACCATGTGAGAATTAGATAATCAGAGAGAGTTTAATTGAAGATTATGAAGAACATTTTGAAGAACAAGAGAGAGAGAGGATTCTGGACGAGAGAGAGAGAGAGTATGAAGAAAATGAGTTTCTGATTTCTTGTCTACAAAGAGTTACAATACAACATTATTTAAAGACAATTCTGGATAAACAAGACAAGAGAAATAAACATATAATAAGGTGGTCTGGTCAAGGTCTGGGAAGAGTCAGGCTGGTGGACAGACTGGTCAACAGTCTGGACAGTGCAGTGGACAAGGCAGTGGTCCATGAAAGGGACAGGACACCAAATGCTAGAAGGCTTATCCTTAATCCTTTTTAATTCTTTTCTTGCCCAACTCTCTTTAAACTTGAACCAGACGAGATCCTTCTTCTTATCCTTGTCTTCTAAGTTATTTGGGACCAGAAAGGTTGCTTGATCATCAAGGCTTGTACGGACAGACTTGTGTTCCAAGTCTGTAAGAACCAAGTGATCTTGCAACCATCTGAACCCTTTTTCCTTCTTGTCTTCTTATTGCTTCTTGTCAACACGCCTTTGTTTGCAACACCTTCAGCCTGGTTCACCAATACAAGTTCCCCTTTGCCTCCAAAGAGCCCCACTGAGCCTTGCTCCTTCTGGATTTGAGCACATACCTCCTCCAGAGAAGGCAGCTTCTCTGTTCTTAACATATGTTTGATCAGATCATTATAGCCTGGATTTAGGGTCAGCAACAGGGAAAACACCTTGTCTTGCTCTCGCCTATCATTCAGGACAGTAGCATCTACAGTAGGTGGTCTCAGCATTTCCAACTCAGCCCACAATGCTCTGAACTTGCCAAAGTGTTGGTTGAAGTCCATGCTTTCCTGGTGCAGTGAGTTGATAGCCCTCTTGACTTCAAAGACTCTACTTAGATTTGAAATGTTGCCATACACCTTTTGTAGTGTATCCCACAACTCCTTTGAGCTCTCACAGTATGAGTAAGCTGTCATGATATATGGTTCCAGGCTGTTTTGAATGATTGACAGCACCATGAGGTCCTCCTGACCCCATTTGTTGTCGACAGCAACCACCATCTCCCTACCATCTTTATCTTGGATGGTTTTTGTTGGAGCTTCTCCACTGGAAACATGTTCCCATAAGCCCCTTCCTCCAAGAGCTGTCTTAGCCAACCTTGACCACAGCAGATAGTTTACACCAGTTAAAGTCACTGGTATTGCCACTAGTTTAGCATTCTCCATCTTGAAGTGCTTTTGTCCAGTGGATAAAAGGATGAATCAAGATTTTTGAACTGAAACAAGAATTCCAGAAAGAAGTAACAAGGTTTTTTGAAATAAAACAGAGAAGAAAGTGAAGGAGAATGGAGGAAAACTGGAGCTATTTGAAAAGAACCAGATTAGGAACTGGAAAACAGAGTAGAAACAGAGTAGAATTTCGAAATGGAGTGAAGAAGGAACTGGAAGAACAAGAAGAAACAGAGTATTTTGCGGAAGAACTAAGTGAGAATAGAGAGAATAAGGTCTCAAGAGCTTTAAAGCTCTGATACCATGTGAGTTTATGAGAACTAAAGAGAGATTAAGTCAAGAACAGAGGAGTTCTGCTCAAGAACATGAAGAACAGCAAGAGAGAGAGAGAAGTTTCGTGTGTGTGAGAGAGAGAGTTTAGGGAACAAGAATAGATTTATTTCCCTTGCTTTAGCTGGTTACATTAGGTGGTCTATTTAAAGAGAAACAAACAAGGGCTTCCAGACCAGAAATAATAAAATAAGCTAGACAAGAGGACTAAACAATAAACAAAGGAGGGGGGAAGAACAGTCCAAACTGTCCCACTGTCGTGGACCAGAACCAGAGCAGGGACAGTGACTGGTCCCCAACGGCCTGATTCCCTTCTTCACATGTGATCCCACTTCTTTGCTATTCAAAATATCTTCACTGCCTTAGATAAAACGAGCAGGGACTTCTGGAACCCTCTTAGGTCTGCTCCCTTCTTTTCTTGACGTGAAAGACACACAATAAACCCTAGGTTGTACGGACATGCTTGTCTCACAAGTAAAGTCAGATCAAAGTGTTTCTTGCTTATTACTGCTTCATCTCAACAGTAAGAACAGAGACTAAGAGACTTAAGAACAGAGATTTAGAACCCAGAAAAGAATAGGAAGGATGAGGGGAAACCCCCACTCTCTCACTTAATGTTTACAATCGACAATACAAGGTATAAATAGGTAAATGAGCTACTTCTAGGGTTTACAAGGAAAATCAACCAAGCATGTGAAGTCAACAAGCATATGGGCGCCTATTTTGAATTGTGTGGACTGAAATCAATACATGCTTGGCCAGGCTGTCTCTTGCTGGTTACCAAGGGAAGACTTGGCTAGGAATGAGCCAACAATGCACTTGAATTCGTCCATAGATCAGTCCAGGTTCATAATACAGCTTGCTCTTCCTTTTCAGCACATTGGAACAGATCATGACAGGCGGGCTGGTCTTCCTTTCTTGCTGGAGAGTCAATAAAGGTGAATCTTATCCATAAACGGTCAAGTGACCTCAGTATCTTCCTGGTTGCTTCCTTATACCAGAATATGCCATAGAATCTTTTCTCCTTTGTCCATAACTTCCATTTCGCCTTCTTCATACCTTAGGGATCAAGTTATCACCATGGGAGTGTACGGATTAGGGTTTTGTCCGTACACTTTTCGCCCTATTTTTGCACAAACCCAAAACATCCTGATTTGGTCGAATGTAAAGTTTTCGGGTCGACCTGGTCCGTACGGATCCGTACGGTCCGAGTACATCCGTCCGTACCAAATCCGTACGGCCTCGCCTTAACTTTGCACATTCTCCCAAATGACTCTAAACTTCACCCAAGCCTTATTCCTTCATTGTAAACCCTTCCTGGACCTCTTTCTAGCTCAGCATTGCCTTCTGGACCCTCCTTAGTTCTTAACAGAACTTCCACAAAGGTTTGGTCCTTCTTTGTTCAATAGCCTTTAGTGATTGATTATCACTTCAGGTTTAACACTACCTTCCTGATCTTCAGTGTTTCCCCCCTCATGACCAAGGTGGGCAGACTGATTTGCTTCAGTTGTCCCTGCTGGACCATTTCCACCCGGGTTCTTGGTCACTCCAATGCCAAGACCTTCCAAGATAATCCTTAGAGTTGCTGCCTTATCTGAGGTAAGGTCCTTCAACTCGTCTTGATTCTTCTCCTCATAGTATCCCCTTTCTTCTATGAACTTTACATCCCTAGACACCAGAACTCTTCTTGCCATTGGATCATAACACTTGTATCCCTTCTGAGGTGTGGAGTAGCCTATAAACATTGCCTTTGTACTCTTGACTTCTAACTTGTTTCTCATCTCTCCAGGAATCAGTACATAGCAGAGGCATCCAAAGACCCGTAGATAGTCCACTGATGGCTTGTACTTGTTTAGAACCTCAAATGAGAAGATTTGAGCTTGGTTTCGTGAAGAACACTGGAGAAAATGAAGAACAATTGAACAGAGAGTGAAAGTTTTCAGAGACTAAGTGTTGAGTGATGATGAATGAGAATGGAGATGAAGTGGATGAGACTTGATGATAGAGGAACGAGATTGATGAGAGAGTGAGAGAGAGATTCGTGAGAGATTAGAGAGTTTATGAGAGTATATGAGAGATTATAAGACTAAGTAACCAGAGACTAGAGAGAATAGAGAGAATAGAGACTAAGAGATTGTGAAGGAGAGAAAATCTCAGCTTGTTTATTAACCATCGACATACAAGTGTATAAATAGGAAAGGAGAGCTACTCTAGGGCTTACAAAATATCAGAGCAAGCATGTGGAGTCAAGGGAAGGTTTGAAATGAGTGGAGCAGGAGCTATGCACGCTTGGGGACAGCCTGGCTGGTCAAGAGTGTAACTTGGCCTAGAATCGGCCACCAAGGCCTATGCATCTATCCAGAGATCAGTTGATACGATCTTAGGAACGTTACTCTGAAGTTTTAAAGGCTGGAGCAACGAAGAACGGATTATGCGACGAATGAGGCAATGATGGCAGCGATGGAGTGATGAACGGATGGGCTGGAGGTGGACTGATGGCGAGATTAATGAGTATGGGAATGATGATTTCGACACAACCAGAGGATGGAAACAATGGTTGCTGGTTTGTAGAGACTCTAGGATGATGAAGATCACGTTAGAGGCTCGGATTCAAGTCTAGAATCGAATCAGATTGAGAGAACTAGTTTCTGCTGGAAAAGTTTCTTTCACGTTTATTCTCTGCCTCTCTATAAGCAGCAGTCACGAAAATATAAAGGAAAGAGAGAGGCACATGAGCCTTAGGGTTTTTGACACACCCTTAAAAGAAAAACAGCAAGTAGTTCTAAAAATAAAAGAAAACAGCATGAAGTCTGGAATTAAAACAACAAAGCATGCGACATAAAGAAAAGTCTTTATGTGCCAAAACCAAACCAAGTACTTATTCAAATAGCTTTATTGAAGAGAAAAAATGCCCTGCCTCCTTAAAACCTTAAGAATGGTTAACCCGGTGTAGGAAAAACCCATTCTCTAAGGAAAGAGTACAGCTACACATTATCCTCTTTGTGGCTATTCAAATAAGTCACCTGGTCCTTCTTGCGGAATATGGGTGAATATGTTGTAGATAGCAGTGGCTTGATGATCCTCCATTTCCGTGTTAATCAAGGCTCGGACTTCCTTAGCTAACTCCTTAGCTTTTGAACGTGTTACTCTGGCTTCCGGAGCTGACTCCCTGGTCTTAGATCGTGTGATACTTCCTTCTGGCTCAGGAACATCTTCCTCCGAGCTTGAGCTATCCATGATCATATCATCCTCCCCCTCTTGAAAGGGATTTGTCCTCAAATCTGAATCTGCAACATAAGGAAGCAAATCAGAAACATTGAAAGCACTTGAGGTGTTATACTTACCTTGGAGGTCAAGTCTGTAGGCATTGTTGTTGATCCTTTGAATTACTTTAAAAGGACCATCAACTCTTGGCATTAGTTTAGACTTCCGCTCTTCAGGAAATCGGTCTTTCCTAAGATGAACCCAAACAAGGTCTCCCACTTCAAAAATCAGCTCCTTGCGCCCCTTGTTTGCATGTTTAGCGTACAGCTTGGTCTTCTTCTCGATGTTTTCTTTGGCTTTGGCGTGAAGTCTGCGTACATACTCAGCTTTCTTTTTTCCATCTAAACTGCTACATTCCTTCAAAGGCAAAGAAACCAAATCTAAAGGAGACAAAGGGTTAAATCCATAAACAATTTCAAAGGGAGAAAATAAAGTGGAAGAGTGCTTAGAGTGGTTATAGGCAAATTCGACAAAAGGTAGATACTCTTCCCATGTCTTCAGGTTGCCTTTAACCATGGTTCGCAGAAGGGTTGATAGTGATCTGTTGACTACTTCCGTTTGACCGTCTGTCTGAGGATGGCACGTGGTAGAGAATGAAAGTTTGGTGCCAAGTTTCGCCCATAGAGTGCGCCAAAAATGAGACAAGAACTTGGTATCACGGTCTGATACTATCACCCTCGGCATTCCGTGAAGTCTCACTACTTCCCTGAAAAACAAATTGGCAACACTAACTGCATCATCTGTCTTATGGCTGGCGATGAAATGTGCCATCTTGCTGAACCTGTCAACAACCACAAAAATAGAATCTCGGCCACTTCTGGTTCGAGGTAAGCCAATGACAAAATCCATGGAGATGTCAGTCCAAGGGTGAGAAGGAATAGGTAAAGGTGTATATAACCCGTGTGTTGAACTTTGCTTTTGGCTAGTTTGCACACGGCACACCTAGAGCACACTTTCTCCACGTCCTTCTTCATATGGGGCCAGTAGAACTGATCCTGAAGACTGAGTAAAGTCTTCGCCACACCAAAATGACCAGCAAGTCCTCCACCGTGAGCTTCCCTCACTAATAGTTCTCGGATTGTTCCCGTAGGAATGCATAGTTGGTTTTGGTAGAACAGATAGCCATCTTTCCTGAAATAACTCTCAAAAGCAAATTTAGAGCATTTGGAATAGTATTCTTTAAAATCCGGATCAGATTCATAGAGTTCCTTCACAAGTTCAAAACCAATTAAGTTCGAACTTAAGGTAGAGATAAGAGAATACCTCCTGGACAATGCATCGGCAACTACATTGTCCTTACCTTTTTATACTGAATCACGTACGGGAAAGTTTCTAAGAATTCCATCCATCTACCATGCCTTTTGTTGAGCTTTTGTTGTCCCTTGAGGTGCTTAAGGGACTCGTGATCTGTGTGTATGACGAACTCTTTAGGCCACAAATAGTGCTGCCAGGTCTGCAGAGCTCGTACCAAGGCATAGAGTTCCTTGTCGTAGGTAGGATAGTTAAGAGTAGCTCCTCCCAACTTCTCACTGAAATACGCCACTGGTTTCTTTTCCTGTGTAAGTACTGCACCAATACCGACACCAGACGCATCACATTCAATTTCAAAAGTCCTTTTAAAATCAGGTAAGACTAATAAAGGAGAGTTGGTAAGCTTCTCTTTTAAGGCTGTAAAAGCCTTTTCTTGGGCGGTTTCCCATCTGAAACCAATGTCTTTCTTGATCACTTCGGTAAGTGGAGCAGCAATGGTGCTGAAGTCTTTCACGAATCGTCTATAGAAACCGGCCAAACCGTGAAAACTCCTAACTTCTCCCACGGTTTTGGGTGTAGGCCAATCACGGATTGCTTTGATCTTCTCCTCGTCAACCTTAACTCCTTCTGCTGTCACAACAAATCCTAAAAAGACTACTTCCTTAGTACAGAAAGAACATTTAGCAAGGTTAGCATAAAACTTTTCAGATCGAAGAACATTTAAAACAGAACGAATATGTGAAAGATGTTCTTGCAAACCGTTGCTATAGATGAGGATGTCATCGAAGTATACAACCACGAATACTCCGATAAATTCCCTGAGGACATGGTTCATGAGTCTCATGAAGGTGCTGGGAGCATTGGTGAGTCCGAAAGGCATGACCAGCCACTCATAAAGACCATGCTTGGTCTTAAAAGCTGTCTTCCATTCATCTCCTTCCTTCATGCGAATCTGATGGTAACCACTCCTTAGATCTATTTTCGTGAAGATCGTAGATCTACAAAGCTCATCTAGCATGTCATCAAGGCGTGGGATTGGATGTCTGTATTTAACGGTAATGTTGTTGATGGCACGGCAGTCAACACACATCCTCTAGGAGCCGTCTTTCTTGGGTACCAATAGAACAGGGACTGCGCATGGGCTAAGGCTCTGGCGTACGTATCCTTTGTCCATGTATTCAGTGACTTGTTTTTCCAGCTCCTTAGTCTCTGCAGGGTTGGTTCGGTACGCAGGCCTGTTGGGTAGAGGAGCACCTGGTACTAGATCGATTTGATGTTCTATACCTCAGATCGGTGGGAGCCCAGATGGTATGTCTTCGGGAAAGACATCACTAAATTCCTGTAAAAGATCAGACATTCCTACAGGCAGCTCAAGACGATCATTAGCACTGACTAGGGACTCCTTATACATAACCATAAAGACAGGTAATTCAGAATCAATACAATCAGAAACTTCCCTAGCATTAAGGTATAGAACTGAACCGATAGAAGATTCCTCTTCTGGCGTGGGTTTGGACTTGGCTTTGAGCTGATCCTTGTAAATTTCGTGAGGTGTCATGGGCAGCAAGGTCACCTTTTTGCCTTTGTGGTTGAATGTCTGCTTGTTGGTGAAGCCATCATGTAAGACTTTACGATCAGATTGCCATGGTCTCCCCAACAATATATGGCTGGCCGTCATTGGTATAACGTCACATAGGATCTCGTCTTCGTACCTGCCAATGGTTAGTGTAACCTTAACTTGTTTATTGACGTCAATACCTTTGCCATTATCAAGCCAATGGAGGTTGTAGGGCCGTGGGTGTGGCTGCGTTTCAGTCCAAGTTTCTGAACCATCACCTCGCTAGCTGCATTGGTACAGCTCCCGCCATCTACAATCAAACTACATACCTTACATTTGACAAGGCAACGAGTATGGAACAGATTCTCCCGTTGGCATGATTCCTCGGATTGAGATTGAACTGAAAGAGTTCTCCGAGTTACCAAGAGCTCTCCCATGACTCTCCTTCTGACTCAGATTGAGGAATGATTTTCCCGTCGTCTCGTAACATAAACGCCTTCTTGTTAGGACAATCACGAATGTAATGTCCCATTCCTTGACACCTGAAACATCGTACACCAGCTAGAGACGTATTAGACTTGGGTTTAACGTCAGATTTTACCCCCTCTTTTGTCACAGATTGCGACGGCTTAGTGTTTTTGGAGTCGGCAGGTTACAAAAGAGTCGTCAGCTCCAATTTGTCTTGTATGTCACGGTTAAGTCCTCCCAAGAACCTGGACATAACCATATCTTCGCCTTCTTGAAGACCTGCACGAATCAAAAGAGTTTCCAATTCTTGGTAATATTCCCGAACAGACTTAGAACCTTGAACTAGGCGCCTAAGCTTGTGGAGAATCTCCCTATGGTAGTGAGCCGGAATGAACTTCTTGCGCATTTGAATGAGTAACTGCGTCCAAGTGGTAATAGGAGTTTCATTGGCCCGAGCACGCGTAAGGCAAAGCTGTTCCCACCAAAGTAAGGCATAGTCGCGGAATTCAGTTATGGCTATCTTCACCTTGTTGGCTGGATAGGTACCTGCGATCAAGAAATTGGATTCCATCTTACGCTCCCAATCAAGATATAACTCAGGATCATTTGAACCAATAAAAGAAGGGAAACGAATTTTGAGATGTTTGATCTGCTGTTGAACATGATTAACATCTCTACGAGGTTCTCGGCCTCTAGCACGGATGGTGCTGCCATTAGATCGATCCGAAATATCTTGATCATCGTAGTAGGCATCTTCCTCTCCAAAGAATACACGTTGTCCTCCTAAGGTTGTGCTTGGTCTGTGATGGCGTGGAGGTAGAGCAGCAGCTCATGTTCCTCTCGCACCTACATTATCAAAAGGAAAAGGATTAGTGTTGTTCCGAACA
>CAJHQP010011122.1:0-16226 GCA_905132765.1 Moricandia arvensis
AAAATAACATAAAATGTAAACTTCTTTCTAGACTTGGACCGAGATAGGGCCTAAGTGATGTGAAGACAAGTTGTGGCCTCGTTAAAACCTTCCTCCGGAAAACCTCGTGGGACAAAACCAAAAGCAAGGAAAAGAGCACGCACCCCATGTCTTGCCTAGACACTAACTCAGCTTGATGTAGAGATGGCTTGAATTGTGATCAAGACACCTCGGATCAGACCTTGTCCAAGACTTTCTTGTTGTGGATGTGAAGTGAGTAATCCAACAACATTCTCTTTAAGCTTCTTGACTCTGGAACGAGTCATGGGACCTTCAGGAATGGCTAGAGCATCATCACCAGGCTGCTGGTGCAATGTGGCTTCATGTGGCTCATCTAGACTCTCCTTGTTCTCCTTAGTGATCCGGTCCATGATCACATCATCCTTGCCGTGGAAAGGAGGTATCTTCAGTTTTAGTCCAGCAAACTCATCCCTTTGGTGTCTCCTACCATCATGATCACGCCTCTGCCTTCTCCTGCTTTCTCTAGAAGCAGAACTATGATAGCGTTCATAGTAGTTGTCAGTTTCTTGGGGAACCAGCATGTTCTTGGCGTGTGGGGATTGCCCTTTCTCTTCTAGGCTCATTGCTAGTGCCTTGACCAGTAGTTTGCCTGATCTCTTGCATAAGTTCATCACGCAACTCCTTAATGTTAGCCTTCATCAGGTCTCCCATGGTTGAGATCATAGTCTGATTGAGTTGTTGGGTCATGGCCTCCATCAACAGCTTGTTCCTTCTCATCAGTGCGGCTTCCTCATCTGATTCATTCCCCATTGTTCCTGGAACAAATCAAACACTCAACCAGTAAAGAGTGTGAGAATAGAGAGAAACTTGTGAGAATGATTTTGGTGAAGAGAATCAGCTTCTGGTTTAGTTTGGACCAGAAAGACTGACAATCAAAGAGAGAGTGTTTTTGAAGTTTAAGTGAGAAGATGGGATTATAGAGAGTGTTTGTGATCTTCTGGTTTAGTATGAACCAGGGACCATGAAGGATGGACGAAATTATGAGTGAGAGTATTTGAGATTTTGTGAGTAATAGATTAAGAAAATAAAGTAACCAGAGATTTGTTGAAGGAAAGAGTTAACTTATCACTTCAGAGAGTATGAGAGATTATGGAAAGTTTCTGAGTATGAGAGAGTATGAGACTTAGAGAGAATATGAGAGTGTATGAACCAGAGAGAATAATGAAGGAGGAGGCTCAATTCTCCTTAGTAAATTTCGTGATACATGGGGGCTATATATAGCCAAAGCATACAAAAAAAAACTACAAGCACAATAAACTAGTAATAAAACATGAAAACTTAAATAAATAATTTTGTAGAGAAAGAGAGATCAGAGCAGGTTCAGAACTGGCTGAGGCAGACTGGTAAGGAGCAGACAGTGGCATGGACAGTCTGGCACGTCCAGAGGAAGAGAAAGTGACTGGAGGAATAGGGCACATTCAGCTTGGTGTGATAGTGACAGGTCAGTCCTTCTTCTTATGCACCACATGTGATATTTTCTTGTCCAAATCAGACCAGCTCCTTCCATTTGAATTCAAACCAAATATCCTTAGGTTTCTGGAGCTTTGGCCACGTCCAAGAGTTTCCCAAACACCTTCCTTGCCTTGTAAGTCAGGTTAGGTCAAGTGGTGTATGGACAACCTTCATCTTTACTAGCAAGTCAAGTCTGTTTGATCCAGATTGTTTCTTCAACCATCTTTTCTTCCTCTTCTCTTTCTTTCATTATTCCAACAAAGAGTTCAAATCGAAACGACAAAGGAAACAAGTTTACTTGAACAAGAATTTTCGAAACAGAAGCTTGATCAACAAGTAACAGATTCAAATCGATTACTCCAAAGGATTTTGATCAAACAAGATCAGAAAAATTATCAAAGACACAATCGACTAAGGTCCTAACACAGTTTGATGATCTATGAATCAACAGAATGGATCAAAACACAAGCAACTTTTCAATTTCGAGATCACAAACTTGTAACGTAAACAACAAGTATTCGAAACGATTTTCAAAAAAAATCCGTGATCTAGACTTGTAAATCAATCAACTTTCCACGAAACAAACAAAGATTAATCGATTTAGAACCAGTATAAGAATAGATCAATCGATTTTCAGATCAGAGAACAATGATAAATCACAACAACAGAGTAGATGAATCGATCACAGATTGAATCGATGAACACACTTTTAGATTTCTCAGTTTTATAAATCAAACGATCAGATTTAGCAATAGAACTCTCAAGGATGAAATGTCAGCCAAGTGTACTTGGACTTTTCATCAATGAAAGTCACAAAGTACTTGTGGTTATCTCTAGACACACATGGAGAGCACCAAACATCTGAGTGAACTAGGTCAAAGCACTTCTCATAGACTGTTACTGATGTGGGAAAGACAGACTTGCAATGTTTTCCTAATATGCAAGCTTCACATTCCAAATGATCAAAGGGCATCAAATCAGGCATTATCAGTCCTAATGCACGTGAGTGTGGATGACCTAGTCTAGCATGCCAAGTATTGCTATCACACACAGATGAGCTATTCATGCATAAAGGAGCACAGAGATTAGAAGGCTTAGTCTTTTGGAGATGGTATAGACCACCTTGGCTGTTTCCTTCTCCAATCACTCTTCCTGTCTCAAGATCCTGAAACTCAACATCATTTGGCCTAAACACCACCTGACAATTCAAGTCCACTGTGGCTTTCTTCACAGAGAGTAAGTTGGATGCAAAACCAGGCATATAGACTCTCTATCAAACAGCCTAAGATTCTGATGTGATCATGGACCGGATCACTAAGGAGAACAAGGAGAGTCTAGATGAGCCACATGAAGCCACATTGCACCAGCAGCCTGGTGATGATGCTCTAGCCATTCCTGAAGGTCCCATGACTCGTTCCAGAGTCAAGAAGCTTAAAGAGAATGTTGTTGGATTACTCACTTCACATCCACAACAAGAAAGTCTTGGACAAGGTCTGATCCGAGGTGTCTTGATCACAATTCAAGCCATCTCTACATCAAGCTGAGTTAGTGTCTAGGCAAGACATGGGGTGCGTGCTCTTTTCCTTGCTTTTGGTTTTGTCCCACGAGGTTTTCCGGAGGAAGGTTTTTAACGAGGCCACAACTTGTCTTCACATCACTTAGGCCCTATCTCGGTCCAAGTCTAGAAAGAAGTTTACATTTTATGTTATTTTTAAGCATATGTTAAAGTTAGACCATAGTTTCCATTTTGCTTATTTCCGAAACCCTAGAGAGCTTGTTCTCGGTTTCTTTTTATTTAAAGGGTTCCTAAACCCTATTGTAACTCATCCAACTTTTTATCAACGAATATTCTTTCTCCTTGACGGCTCTCTCTCTAGAAAGTGTGTCGAGTTCTGGTGTGTAATATCCAGAGACCTAAGGGTGTCTAAATCGGTGAGTCATATCCGGTTTGTTCATCTAGGAGTATCAAGAGTTCATCCATCCCTCTTGTGTCACCATTCAATCCACACGCCTTGAAGAACTTGAGTCTCTGATTCGTTCTTGCAAGGATTATCCATTCCCATCAACCAAAGAGCATCCTAGGGACGCATCAAGTGGTATCAGAGCAACTTTGGTTGGGAAGTACTCGTTCTCTCTCTTATTGTTTTTGTTCATCCGTGTTTCATCTCTTTTATCTTGTTTAAGCAATTGATCTCTTCTGTTTAGGGCTGCTCGAGTTTCATAAGAGACTAGACAAGTTCTTAAAATTTTCCTTTTTGCTTGCGAGGAACCCTAGAGAGAGAGAAACCCTAGCCGCATAAGTTGTCTTTTTCCTTTTAGATCACTTTGTTTCATCTGTTTAACTTGTTAATCACCTTGAATACGAGTAGGTTAAGATTTTTAGGGTGCTAGAAAACCTTAGAAAAGATTAGACAAAGTTTAGAGGAATTTCCTTTTTGCTTGGTAGGCGGAAATCCTTTCCTTTTTACCTAGCCGATTTGTTCCTTTTTGCTTTTGTCTTGCAAAACAAGCTTGCTCTCGTGTTCTACTTTTTCCTTTTTGCTTGTCTTGTTACCTAGAAACCTTTTACTGGTTATTTTTGTTTACCTTTGCGCAGGAAGCATGGGATCCGAGTCTGAAGAAGAAGCTGCACTCGTTAGGAAGAACAAGCTTCTCATGGAGGCTATGTCGGCTCAACTCAATCAGAACATGGTAGCAACCATGACCGAGATGATGAGAACCAACCTCAATGACATCCGGAGGGAGCTCAGAGAAGACATCAGGAGAGCTACTGGTCAAGTTCCAAACCGGGAGACTAGGAGAGAAGAGAGACCTCATGCAACTCGCCAAGAGCATGCCGGTTATGAGGAGACTGACAATGAGTATGAACACCTCAGTTCATCCTCAAGACAAAGCCAAAGAAGACATAGGCGTGTCCAAGAAAGGAGAATGAACCAGGGAGATGAGCTTGCTGGTTTGAAGATAAAGATACCCCCATTCCATGGCAAAGCTGATCCGGATGCCTACCTTGAGTGGGAGAAGAAGATTGAGCTAGTCTTTCAGTGTAAGCAGTACACTAACCACAAGAAGATTCAGATTGCTGCTACTGAGTTCTATGACTATGCTCTAAGTTGGTGGGATCAGTACATCACAACTCGTAGGAGGAATGGAGAGGAACCGGTTGAGACTTGGACAGAGATGAAGTCTATCATGCGCAAGAGGTTTGTTCCAAGTCACTACCACAGAGACTTGCATCACCGGCTTAGGAAACTTACCCAAGGCTCAAGATCAGTGGAGGAGTATTACCAGGAGATGGAGTTGCTCATGCTAAGAGCTAGCATATCAGAAGATAGAGAAGCAACCATGTCAAGGTTCCTATGTGGTCTAAACCGAGAGATACAAGACAATGTTGAGATGCAACATTATGTGGAGCTTGAAGAGATGCTACACAAAGCTATTCTTGTGGAGCAACAGCTCAAGAGGAAGGGACATTCACGCAGCCACTATGGCTCTAACCGGTTACACAACACCAAGGAAGAGAAGACACCTTACCCTAAGGAGTCTAAGCCGTTCCAGAAGGATCACAAGTCCTATCCAAGAGAAGAGACCAAACCAAGCAGTGCTTTTGACAAGGGCAAAGGCAAGGTTGAAGCCTCTAGTTCCAGAGCTCGTGATGTCAAGTGTTTCAAGTGCCAAGGAAGAGGTCATTACGCCTCTGAATGTACCAACAAGAGAGTCATGATTTTGCTGGAAGATGGAGAGTATGCCTCAGAAGATGACATCACCGAGTCTGACCAAGAAGATACTGAAGAAGAACATGAAGAAGGACCAGTCCAGGGGAAGCTTTTAGTAGCAAGAAGACTTCTAAGCTTGCAAAACAAGGCTGAGGAGCTGGAGCAGCGTGAGAACCTCTTCTACACCCGGTGCTTGGTCCAAGGAAAAGTGTGCAGCCTCATTGTTGATGGAGGTAGTTGTGTGAATGCTGCGAGTGAAACCCTGGTCAAGAAGTTGGGATTGAAGGTTCAGAAGCATCCCAAACCTTACCGGCTACAATGGCTGAATGAAGAAGGCACCATGAAGGTCTCAAGTCAAGTCCTTATTCCCTTAGCCATTGGGAGATATGAAGATGAAGTCTTGTGTGATGTGTTGCCTATGGAAGCTGGTCACATACTTCTTGGAAGACCTTGGCAATCTGATCGCCGAGTTATCCATGATGGCTTCACCAACAAGCACTCCTTTGAGTTCAAGGGACGCAAGACCACTCTGGTTCCCTTGACACCTAAGGAAGTTCAACAAGATCAGGTTCAACTCCAAAAGAAGAAGGAGATTGATCTAAATCCGGCTGGAACTAAGCAGCCTAACTTCTATGCTAACATGGGTGATATCAAAAGAACTCTCTACTCTCAACAATCTGCTATCTTACTTGTGTTTAAAGAAACTCTTTTGAACCTAACAGATCCTACACCGGTGTATCCGAGTGAAATGGTTTCTCTTTTGCAGGAGTTTCAAGATGTATTTCCAGACGACAATCCCATTGGTTTACCACCTTTGAGAGGGATTGAGCACCAGATAGACTTTGTTCCAGGATCTACACTTCCAAACCGACCAGCATACAGAACCAATCCGGTTGAGACCAAGGAGTTACAAAGACAAGTAGAGGAACTCATGGAGAAGGGCTATATCCGAGAGAGTTTGAGCCCATGTGCTGTACCAGTGCTCCTAGTGCCTAAGAAGGATGGTACATGGCGTATGTGTGTTGATTGTAGATCAATCAACAACATCACAGTGAAGTATCGCCATCCTATCCCTAGACTTGATGATATGCTTGATGAATTGCATGGTTCTTGCATCTTTTCTAAGATAGATTTGAAAAGTGGTTATCATCAGATTAGGATGAAAGAAGGAGATGAATGGAAAACTGCATTCAAAACTAAACATGGATTATATGAGTGGTTAGTTATGCCATTTGGATTAACCAATGCACCTAGTCAATTCATGAGGTGAATGAATCATGTTCTTAGATCATTCATAGGCATTTCTGTTGTAGTATACTTTGATGACATCTTAGTATATAGCAAGAACTTAGAAGAACATCTAGAACATCTTAGGGCTGTCCTGAATGTTTTAAGGAATGAAAAGCTTTATGCCAACTTGAAGAAGTGCACCTTTTGCACGGATAACTTGGTTTTCCTAGGTTTTGTTGTAAGTGCAGATGGAGTTAAGGTCGATGAGGAGAAGATCAAAGCCATCAAAGACTGGCCGAGTCCAACCACAGTAGGAGAAGTGAGGAGTTTCCATGGGCTTGCTGGGTTCTATAGGCGATTTGTGAGAGACTTTAGCACCATTGCAGCTCCCTTGACTGAAGTAATAAAGAAGGATGTCGGATTCAAGTGGGGAGAAGCACAAGAGAGGGCTTTCCAGAACCTAAAAGAGAAGCTTACTCAATCACCTCTTCTTATGCTTCCTGACTTTACTAAAACGTTTGAAATAGAATGTGATGCCTCAGGAATTGGAATTGGTGCTGTATTGATGCAGGATAGGAAACCTATAGCCTACTTCAGTGAGAAGCTTGGAGGAGCCACTCTCAACTATGCAACCTATGACAAAGAACTCTATGCCTTGGTGAGGGCATTACAAACGTGGCAACATTACTTGTGGCCCAAGGAGTTTGTCATACACACTGATCATGAGTCCCTAAAGTACTTAAAAGGGCAGAGTAAGCTTAGCAAGAGACACGCAAGGTGGGTTGAATTCATTGAGACCTTCCCATACGTGATCAAGTATAAACAAGGTAAGGAGAACATAGTTGCTGATGCACTATCTCGGAGGTATGTTCTCTTGACCACTCTAGATGCTAAGTTACTTGGTTTTGAGCAGATAAAAGATATGTATGTTACTGACCATGATTTCAAGGAAGCCTATGCTTCTTGTGAGAAGTTTGCTGCAGGACATTACTTCAGGCTAGAAGGCTACTTGTTCTATGATAATAGATTGTGTGTGCCTAACTGCTCTTTGAGAGATCTCTTTGTCAGGGAATCCCATGGGGGCAGTCTAATGGGACACTTTGGGGTTGCCAAGACCTTAAAAGTTTTGCAGGATCACTTCTATTGGCCGCATATGAAGAGAGATGTAGAGAGAATCTGTGGGAGGTGTGCTACTTGCAAGCATGCCAAGTCCCAAGTCCAATCCCAGGGTTTGTATACTCCTTTACCCATCCCACACCATCCCTGGGATGACATTTCCATGGATTTTGTTGTTGGATTACCTAGGACTAGAACCGGAAAGGACTCAATCTTTGTTGTTGTTGATAGGTTCTCTAAGATGGCACATTTCATAGCATGTCATAAGACTGATGATGCATTGCATGTTGCTAACTTGTTCTTTAAAGAAGTTGTTCGTTTGCATGGCATGCCTAGAACTATAGTTTCTGATAGGGATACTAAGTTTCTTAGTTACTTCTGGAAGACACTTTGGTCTAAGCTAGGCACTAAACTGTTGTTTTCTACTACTTGTCACCCGCAAACTGATGGACAAACTGAAGTGGTTAATAGAACCTTAGGAACACTCCTGCGTGCATTCATTAAAAAGAACTTAAGGACATGGGAAGAATACTTACCACATTGTGAATTTGCATACAATCATGCTATGCATTCTGCTTCTAAGTATTCACCTTTTGAGATTGTTTATGGGTTCAATCCCACCTCTCCTTTGGATCTAATGCCTTTACCTGAGTGTGAAAGGATCAGTCTAGATGGCAAGAAGAAAGCAGAGATGGTCCAACGGATCCATGAGAAGGCTAGACAAAACATTGAGCAGAAAACCAAGCTTTATGAGAAGCAAGCCAACAAGGGGAGACGTGTGAGGACCTTTGAAGTTGGTGACCAAGTTTGGTTACACCTGAGGAAAGATAGGTTCCCCAACGAGAGGAAGTCCAAACTGATGCCAAGGGTTGATGGACCTTTCGAGATCATCCACAAGATCAATGACAATGCCTACAAACTTGATCTCAAAGGTAAGTACATGTATCAAATAGCTTCAATGTCACTGACTTGGCTCCTTTTGCTGTAGATGAACCTGATTTGAGGACAAATCCTTTTCAATAGGGAGGGGATGATGTGATCATGGACCGGATCACTAAGGAGAACAAGGAGAGTCTAGATGAGCCACATGAAGCCACATTGCACCAGCAGCCTGGTGATGATGCTCTAGCCATTCCTGAAGGTCCCATGACTCGTTCCAGAGTCAAGAAGCTTAAAGAGAATGTTGTTGGATTACTCACTTCACATCCACAACAAGAAAGTCTTGGACAAGGTCTGATCCGAGGTGTCTTGATCACAATTCAAGCCATCTCTACATCAAGCTGAGTTAGTGTCTAGGCAAGACATGGGGTGCGTGCTCTTTTCCTTGCTTTTGGTTTTGTCCCACGAGGTTTTCCGGAGGAAGGTTTTTAACGAGGCCACAACTTGTCTTCACATCACTTAGGCCCTATCTCGGTCCAAGTCTATAGAAAGAAGTTTACATTTTATGTTATTTTTAAGCATATGTTAAAGTTAGACCATAGTTTCCATTTTGCTTATTTCCGAAACCCTAGAGAGCTTGTTCTCGGTTTCTTTTTATTTAAAGGGTTCCTAAACCCTATTGTAACTCATCCAACTTTTTATCAACGGGTATTCTTTCTCCTTGACGGCTCTCTCTCTAGAAAGTGTGTCGAGTTCTGGTGTGTAATATCCAGAGACCTAAGGGTGTCTAAATCGGTGAGTCATATCCGGTTTGTTCATCTAGGAGTATCAAGAGTTCATCCATCCCTCTTGTGTCACCATTCAATCCACACGCCTTGAAGAACTTGAGTCTCTGATTCGTTCTTGCAAGGATTATCCATTCCCATCAACCAAAGAGCATCCTAGGGACGCATCAGATTCCCAATTCCTTCTATCTTAACCTTATCTCCATTTGCTATTATAACATTCCCAAGAGTAGGTCTAACATTGCTAATTAGACTCCTATCACTAATCATATGGTGACTAGCCCCTGAGTCTATTATAATTGGTTTAGAGATAGGAAAGTGATCACCAGACTTCCTGGAGGAGATGATGGCTTTGGCAGCTTTGATTAGTGGCTCAATATCACTCATGCTGATAGGAACATCAGTTATCCTTTCTTGGCCACGCACTGCCTTTCCATGGGCTTCACTTATGAGAGCAGAATACATAGATTCGCCCTTCAGAACCTCTAGCTCAACCTCCTTGAGCTTCAGTGTATCCGGCTGAAATCTAAGCCTAGATTTAAACTTGCTGAGCTTGTTTCTCCTAGGAAATGATTGCTGCTTGTGTCTATGACCTCCATAGACCTGCACCATCCTCTTTTGCTTCTCACGCCTACTTCTGATGTGATTAGCTGGTTTCTGGTCTTCCTTAAAGAGTTGGCTTGCTCCTTGTTCTCTTTGGACCAGAGAACATACTTCTTCTAAGTTTGGGAGCTTGTTTTCTCTTAGGATATGACTTATCAGCTTGTTGTAGGATGGATTTAGGTTCAGGAGAAGACTGAAGACTTTGTCTTGTTCATATCTTTCATTTATTATCTCTGGATCAACAGAGAAAGGCCTGAGAGTATCCAACTCTGCCCATAAACTTCTGAACTTGCCAAAGTACTGATTAAACTCGACTTCCTCCTGGCTCAGATGATTGATAATCCTCTTGACTTCAAACACTCTGCTCAGGTTGGAGATATTTCCATACACAGTATGAAGGCTCTCCCATAGATCCTTGGCAGTTTCACAATAAGAATAAGCTTCCAAAATTGATTCTGAAAGAGAGCTATGGATGATTCCAAGTGCTTGCTGGTCCTCTTGAACCCACTTATCTTCATCCTTCAGGCAACTCACCTGACCATCCTCTTGAGCCATCATCTTTGAAGCTTCAGCCTTCATGATATGGCTGTCCCAAAGTTCATGACTTCCCAAGGTAACTCTGGCCACTCTTGACCATAGCAGATAGTTAGGACCCTCAAGGGTCACTGGAATAAGACTCTTCTTCTCCATTTCCATGGTCGAAATTCTTTTACCCAGTGGATAAAGCTATGGACCAGTGGGTAAAGATGAGAACACAGAAAATTTGAAAATAGAGAATAGAGATTTGCGGAATGAAAGGAGCTTAATGCTCTGATACCATGTTAGAATTGAGAAAGTACAAGGAAAATAGAAGAGAATAGTTGATTTTGGATGAGATTTGTGTGAAGAACAAGAGAGAGATGAACAAGAGAGAGTTTCTGGACAGAGTAAGAGAGAGAGAGAAGATGATGGACGAAATTGAAGAGAATAGAGAGAGAAGAGAGATATTCACCTTGCTTACATTGATTCAGAATGGTTACAATAAATAGACATACAATCAGAATAAACAAAGAGATAAAATCCATAAGAAGACAACTTCCTGGCCAAGACAGTGACAGGTCATAACAGCTATATTGCCTTAGGGAAACATGTGACTTCTGATTCAAACTCTTTTAACCTCTTCCTCTTGGTCAAATGAAGCCCCAACGGTCTCATTACTCTCCCAGAGACTAATTTAGGCGACAGTAAGCCAATGTCTTGCCTTGCATTCCAAGATAGGCCACAGAAGCTTACTTGTACGGACAAAACATAAATGACCCAACCAGATTGTTTCTTCGCCCTTATCTTCATCTCTTTGATTCTTCATCTCAATAGACCGTTGGGTAATAGAGTGTTTCTGAAAAGTTTGAGTGTTTGGCGAAATGGAAATGAAAGAACCTCAAGAAAAACTTGTATTCTCCAGGAATCTGAATGATATACCCAGAGAAACAAGAACAAGGAGGAGAACTCGACCAAAAACAGAGGAAAAACAGAGGAAAAACAGAGGAAAAACAGAGGACCCTTGCTATTATCCACTGGATAATAGTTTAGGTTTTGCTGGAAACTTGAGAGAAGATGAAGAAGAGTGTATTGCGGAAGAAGAATAGAGGTTTAGGAGCTTGAGTGGCTCTGATACCATGTAAGTTTAAGAGAGTTTAATAGAGACTGAGCTGAAGAACAGCTAGAACATGAAGAACACTTGATGAAAGAGAGAGGAGGAGAGTATTTTCGTGAGAGAAGAGAGAGAGAGAGTAAACAAGTAAAGAGGAGGCTTCTTTCTCCTTAATTAATTCATTTTGCCTACTACATTGTTTTATAGGGAACCAGAGAGAGAGAGAGGACAGTGACATTTAGAAACAAACAAAAGAGAAACAATAAACTAATGCAAGTGGTCCTGGTCCTCTCTGGTCGAGATTCCTGATGCTGAGAGTGACTTCTCCTAACAGTTCACTCTTGCCTGATTTGAATCATGTGATTTCTCCTATTTTGAATTCAAACTTGGTCCAGAGAGAACTCCTCCCACGTGAGTAAGGTTGGCAAGTGAGTGAGACTTGCCTTATCTTCCAAGTCAAGCTAGGTCTTCTCTTGGATGACTTGAGTTCCAAGTCTTGTACGGAATGCCTTGTTCCTCAAGTCTCTAAGTCCCTTCTCCACTTTGTCCATGCTGATCAGTGTCTCTCATTCTCTTCTGGTTCTTCATCTCAATAAGTAGCACACCTCCCACAGATTCTCTCAACATCTCTTTTCATGTGTGGCCAATAGAAGTGATCCTGCAAAACTTTAAGAGTCTTGGCAATCCCAAAATGACCCATTAGACTGCCCCCATGGGATTCCCTAACAAATAGATCTCGTAGAGAACAATTAGGCACACACAATCTGTTATCATAGAACAAGAATCCATCTTGCCTAAAGTAGTGTCCTGCAGTAAATTTCTCACAAGACACATAAGCTTCCTTAAAGTCAAGGACAGTCTCATACATGTCTTTAATCTGCTCAAAAACTAGTAGCTTAGCATCAAGAGTGGTCAAGAGAACATACCTACGAGATAGTGCATCAGCAACTATGTTCTCCTTACCTTGTTTGTATTTGATCACGTATGGGAATGTCTCAATGAACTCAACCCACCTTGCGTGTCTCTTACTAAGCTTAATATGCGCTTTGAAATACTTTAGGGACTCATGGTCAGTGCGGATGACAAACTCCTTGGGCCACAAGTAATGTTGCCATGTTTGCAAGGCCCTCACCATAGCATAGAGTTCTTTGTCATAGGTAGCATAGTTGAGAGTGCCTCCTCCAAGCTTCTCACTGAAGTAGGGGATGGGTTTCTTATCCTGCATCAACACAGCATCAATTCCAATCCCTGAGGCATCACATTCAATCTCAAAGGTTTTAGTAAAGTCAGGAAGCATTAAGAGAGGTGATTGAGTAAGCTTATTTTAAGGGTTTGCTTCTCTTTAAGGGTTTGGAATGCGGCTTCTTGTGCTTCTCCGCATTTGAATACTACATCTTTCTTGATTACTTCAGTCAATGGAGCTGCAATCGTGCTAAAGTCCTACACAAAGGGCCTGTAAAACCCAGCAAGCCCACGGAATCTTCTCACTTCTCCTACTGTGGTTGGGCTTGGCCACTCCATGATGCCTTTGATCTTCTCCTCGTCCACCTTAACTCCATCTGCACTCACAACAAAGCCTCGAAAGACCAAGTTATATGTGCAAAAAGCGCACTTCTTCAAGTTGGCAAAGAGTTTCTCATCCCTCAATACATTAAGAACAGCCCTAAGATGTTCTATATGATCCTCAAAGTTCTTGCTATATACTAAGATGTCATCAAAGTACACAACAACAAAGATTCCTATGAATGATCTAAGAACATGATTCATAAACCTCATGAATGTAGTATGTGCACTTGTCAATCTGAATGGCATAACTAACCACTCATACAAACCATGCTTAGTCTTAAATGCAGTTTTCCATTCATCTCCTTCCTTCATCCTAATCTGATGATAGCCACTTTTCAAATCTATCTTAGAGAAGAACCAAGAACCATGTAATTCATCAAGCATATCATCTAGTCTAGGGATAGGGTGGCGATACTTCACTGTGATGTTGTTGATTGCTCTACAATCAACACACATGCGCAAAGTACCATCCTTCTTAGGCACAAGGAGCACTGATACAGAACATGGACTCAAACTCTCTCGAATATGGCCCTTCTCCATGAGTTCCTCTACTTGTCTTTGAAACTCCTTTGTCTCAACCGGATTGGTTCTGTAAGCTTGCCTGTTTGGAAGTGTAGATCCTGGAACAAAGTCTATCTGATGCTCAATCCCACGCAAGGGAGGTCATCCAATGGGGTTGTCCTCTGGAAATACATCTTGAAAACTCCTGCAAAAGAGAAACCATTTCACTCGGCTACACCGGTGTAGGATCTGTTAAGTTCAAAAAATTTTCTTTAAAAACAAGTAAGATAGCCTGTTGTTTAGAGTAGAGAGTTCTTTTGATATCACCCATGTTTGCATAGAAGTTTTGTTGCTTAGTTCCAGCCGGTTTGAGATCACTCTCCTTCTTCTTTTGGAGCTGAATCTGATCATGCTGAACTTCATTAGTTGTCAAAGGAACCAGGACAGTCTTGCAGCCCTTGAACTCAAATGAATGCTTGTTGGTGAAACCATCATGTCTCACTCGGCGATCAGATTGCCAAGGCCTCCCATGAAGTATGTGACCAGCTTCCATAGGTAAGACTTCACACAAGACCTCTTCTTCATATCCTCCAATGGCTAAGGGGGTTAGAACTTGATTAGAAACCCTCATGGTGCCTTCTTCATTATGCCATTGTAGCCGGTAAGGTTTTGGGTGCTTATGAACCTTCAAACCCAACTTTTTATCATTGTCTCACTAGCAGCATTCACACAACTACCTCCATTCACTATAAGGCTGCAAACCTTTCCTTGGACCAGGCACCTTGTATATAAAAGGTTCTCACATTGCTCTAGCTCTTCGGTCTTTGTTTGCAGGCTTAGGAGTCTCCTTGCTACTAAAAGCTTTCCTTGGACTGGTCCTTCTTCATGCTCTTCCTCATTTTCTTCTTGGTCAGGTTCGGTGCTTTCATCTTCTGAAACATACTCACCATCTTCTAGAAGAATCATGATCCTCTTGTTGGTACACTCATTAGCATAGTGACCTCGTCCTTGGCACTTGAAACACTTGATACCCCGAGCTCTAGAACTAGAAGCCTCTACCTTGCCTTTGCCCTAGTCAAGGATGCTACTCGGTTTGGTTTCTTCCCTCGGGTAGGGTTTGTTTTCTTTCTGATATGGCCTAGACTCCTTAGGATAGGTTGGCTTCTCTTTCTTAGGTTGTGTAACCGGCTGGATCCAAAACTGGTTCGTGAATGTCCCTTCCTCTTAAGCTGTTGTTCCACAAGAATAGCCTTGTGTAACATCTCTTCTAACTCCACATAATGCTGCATCTCTACATTGTCTTATATCTCACGGTTTAGACCACACAGAAACCTTGACATTGTGGCTTCTCTATCTTCTGATATACTAGCCCTCAGCATGAGTAACTCCATCTCCTGGTAATATTCTTCTACTGATCTTGAACCATGTGTGAGTTTTCTGAGCCTATGATGAAGATCCCTATGATAATGATTTGGGACAAATCTCTTGCGCATGATAGACTTCATCTCTGGCCATGTTTCAACTGGTTCCTCACCATTCCTTCTTCTGTTAGTAATATACGGATCCCACCAGCTTAGAGAATAGTCGTAGAACTCAGTAGCAGCTATCTGGATCTTCCTTTGATTTGTGTATTGCTTACACTGAAAGACCAGCTCAATCTTCTTCTCCCATTCAAGATAGGCATCCGGATCAGATTTCCCATGGAAGAGAGTGTGAGTTTTAGTAATTTAGTGAGTGTTTAAATGAGATTAAGAAAGAGTTTGTTGCTGGAAATGTGAAGAATAGTAAGAACAGGAGAGAGAGTGAGGGATTTCGTGAGTGAGAGAGAGAGAAGGAGAGAATATAATTTCCTTACTTGATTTAGTTTCTGGTACAAGCCTTTTAATAGGCAAAATAAAACATAAACAAATACACAAGCTGACAAGAGATATATTAAACAAATAGGACTGAGGGAAGGCAGAGGCACGCCCAGACTTGTTGGAAAGAGACAGGAAGGGACAGAGGTTTTGTCCAGACATGGTGGAAAGGGACAGGACCTAAATGGGTGTCTCCTTATCTTGGCATGTGATCTTCTTCTTCCCTAACATCTCTCTGCTCCTCTGGTGACCAGATCACATGGTCTGATTTAAATAAGTCTCCTTCCCTCTCTAGCTAACCCTTTCCTTGTCTTGTAAGCCAAGTTAGGTCAGTGTAGACCTAAACTGTACGGAACAACTTCATTTGATCATTCTGGATCCTTCTCTTGCCATACTCTCTTCCTCTTTGTCTTTTATATCTTCATGTCAACACTTGCTTCTCTTGCTCTTTATTTCTTCATGTCAACACTCCCCCTCAAGCTTGACCATGTGGAACAAGTCAAGCTTGGAAGCCATGAAGCATTCCCTCATTAAAACCTCAGCTAGTAAAAACCGCATGGGACAAAAACCACACCAAGGAAAAAGAGTAGAACACTTCATGGCAAGAGGATCAGTGACATGTGAGATCTATGAGTCCAAGCTTTGGATGAATGAACTCACAGACTTTGGTGCTAGCAGCCTTGGTAAAGATGTCAGCTAGCTGGTCTTCACTTCTGGTATAGCAAGGCAAGATGACTTTCTGCTCCACGGCTTGCCTCACCTTATGACAATCCACCTCAATGTGTTTAGTTCTTGTTAGAATTCATGAGTGTTTGTCTCACGTCAAGAGAGTATT
>CAJHQP010011123.1:0-16225 GCA_905132765.1 Moricandia arvensis
GCAAAGAAGAGAGAAGAAGGGTTTGGGTTCGACCTTTGTCCGTAAAGGCGCGTACAGGCCCGTACAGGCGTTACAAGGCCGTAGTCGTGTCTGATACGTGAAGGTCGACCTAAATCAGACATCTGCAGTCATCCTATATGTGAGTATACATATCGCGGCCGTATTAAATTCCAGATTACTTTTCTTTGGCACTGTTTGTATTGAGCACCGAGAATAAATCAGACTTCCTTACGTACATGCCTTTTCAATTTCATACACTTAACACTAACCTCTCAGCAGAGAACAACGTAATAACCATCATTTTCATATATAAGACATTTCTTTCCTCTTGTTTTGTTGGTACCCCATAGGCAGCATCTTAATTTTGCTATTATTAAAATAAAACAAATATAAGTACTAACGTAAGAAAATAAATCATGGCCCATTATACCATGCACAATAAACAGAATAACGTATGTCTACAAAAAAAAAAGCAAGAAGAACCCACACAAATAAAATAATTTTACCAGCAGGTCACTGTAAAGAGAGAGATATATACTTGTTATCACATGATTGGAACGTCAAAAATATCTCGCGAAGGAACACTTTCACTTAGAACTAACACGACAGTCTCGCTTATTGTTCCGGGGTTTTATTCAAATCGACATAGTGTTCTTTTTCTCTCAAGAAGTTCAATTAGGTAATTTATTCTTTACAAATGTACGTAAATTCACTCAGCAATACAAGAACAGTTACTTTGCTGTTGACAAGTTGTTATGGCTAATGTAACAATCTTGAATATTGCTTGGATGTTCGTAATGAAAAAGTGTAAATTGCATCGGCAAGGACAGAGACATTTGGTGTGTCAGTAGGATGGCATGTGTGTGGAAGGATCAGCGCATAAGTAGAATCATGATATAATAAGCTATGGCACGTCGGAATCTTACTTGGCCACGCGCACAGCTCTCGCGCTCTTGCATTAGGGACGACACGACAATCAGACACAGCACCACAATACTTATCTACTATTCGCTGCTTTAACGCGAAATAACTCTCCTGCTGTAATTGAACTCTGCATTAATATAACTAAATGGCCAACCACTAGATATTTCAGATTATCTCATACCAGAGTCGAGACCTCGAGAATAGTAATACTGACTGTCATATATCTATTCTATATCTTATGAATGTGAACCTACTAACATGTTGTTTGACATAAGTCTTCTGTACTAAATACTACTAGCACGCGTTCTCACGAATGTTTGGGTAGTGTCTAAATATACTCTCTTAAATCTCTCTCGTCTCGGTGCAAATGAAGTCTAAAGTCTCTTCTCTCAACTTCGTTTTGCTGGAAGTCGTATGATTGTCGATGTGATAAATCAAATACATCCTCAGCAAGAAGCAAGATTATGTTAGACTGTGATGTCATAGTCCTCTAGGCAATGCTTGACACACGAGAGTTACTAGTCATTGCTGTGTCTTTGATAGTCATGTCTACCGTGAACTTCATATCTAGCTCCCAAGAGTGGCGATGCAACTCTCCTTAAGGATACTCTAGTTTAGTGTTGACTAACCATCTCGCCATCGCTTGGATCCATTGGTTCGGCTCTCGATGTCGGCGCTATATACTGGTTTCAGGCCCTAAGTTCGTTCGAGTTGCAGCTGCTTTCTGTGTTAACAGTGTGTCATTGACTCACCGTTATCGTCTCATTCTGGATCCTCTCATCCGGTGATTTGTCGGTTCTTCCTGTTGTGCTAGCACTGCTAAGTTGTAAGGTCTAGTGATTGACGCTGTGTACGACTCCCTCTCGCTCACGTGCATAGTCTCAGGTGTGAAAGTGACCGAACGACAGTCACACGTCTCGTGATGTATTTTACAGAGTTTCATGTGACCATCAAAATGCAGTACGATCTTGCAGTTCATACTATCATCTAGAGCTGTGATAGATTGTCATTCACGCTATCTCTGTGCATGCTCTCTTCCTTCATGGTTGCTCATACTGACAACACTCTCTCACCAGACACACATACAAGCAGTACTATGAGCTTACTCGGGCAGACACCAGTCGAAGCTTGAAAACACACAGTAGATAGACATATCTCGTTCTCTCAGAAGTGCATATAACGTTCAATGGAGATGAGTGATTCGAAACTACAGAACAGGATACTATATTCAAGGATCAATGGAATTGAAATCAAGGATCTTTTTACTGTAAACAAAGATCAACAGCCAAGAAATTACAGAAACAGTTTTCTGCAAACAGAATATCACAGAAACAGACTCAATGATCTCTATGAACCCTAAAATGATTTCTGAAATAAAATTTCGATTAGGAACAGATTCAGCACTGGATTTAGGTAGATTAGACTCAGATAAACACGATTCTAAACAGGGTTTAGACTTAGAATTGATTCGATCAGAGAAGGTGAAAAGCCTAAAAACTGCAGAATCAAATTGATAGCAACCTGATGATGGAGATCTGCTCTGATACCACTTAATATGATCTAGGTGAGAGGATCACGTCCCTGAATGCTCTCCAACGGTTGTGATGATAAAACAAGTAAAGGATTGAGATGATACTTCTAAGAGATGCGGAAAGGCTCTTAGACTATCTTGGATTTGTTTGTAGATGCAGATTCGAAATAAAAAAACATAAACAAGACAAACAATGATCAAACAGGATTCAGAGAATTCTTGGGTTTTTAGAAAAGATTTTGATGATTTTATTGATCATTTTCGTCCATAATATATAGAGAAGAAGACTGTACATGCACAGCTTCTTGGAAACACACAAAACAATTAAAACAAAGACTGAGTTTAAATTTGAAAATAAGGAAAAGGCTCCTAAAGAGAGTTCTGGACGAAAATAGGATAGAAATGGGATAGAAATGGGCTTAGCTTCATCAAGAGGCTTTCGTATGAGTATTGTGTCCAAGCCTCATTAAAAACCTAAGTTCAGAAAACCCAAATGGGACAAAACCAAACAAAGGAAAAGAGTGCAAGTCACAACACCTCTCTTGATGAATGTCTTAGATGGCTTGAATCACAACCAGTGTGGTTGGATAAGCACAATCTAGACTGCCCTGGATAGTGTATAAGAGTTGGTTAAGAGCTTGTTGGAATCTTGCTTTCTTGGATCTTGTCATTGGACCAAGTGGCACGTCTAGGTCCTTGTCCTTTGTTTCCTCAGGTTCAAGCTGGTCTTCAGTTCCATCTTTCTCTTCTTTAAGCTTTGGTTCAAGCTGTTCCATCTCCTCAGTTCCTTTGCTGGTCAGGATCATATCACTTCTCTTCCTTGGTGTTGTGTAACCGGTTAGAGCCATAGTGGTTGCCTGAATGTCCCTTCCTCTTGAGCTTCTGCTCCACAAGATAGCCTTGTGTAGCATCTCTTCAAGCTCCACATAATGTTGCATCTCAACATTGTCTTGTATCTCTCGGTTTAACCCACACAGGAACCTTGACATGGTTGCTTTCTATCTTCTGATATGCTAACTCTTAGCATGAGCAACTCCATCTCTTGGTAATACTCCTCCACTGATCTTGAACCTTGGGTAAGTTTCCTGAGCCGGTGGTGCAAGTCTCTGTGGTAATGACTTGGAACAAACCTCTTGGGCATGATAGACTTCATCTCTGTCCAAGTCTCTACTGGTTCTTCTCCATTCCTCCTACGAGTTGTGATGTACTGATCCACCAACTTAGAGCATAGTCATAGAGTGATTTGAAGATATTTTGAGAGAATGAGAGTAGAGTAACCGAGAGAATGAGAGAAAGAGTGAAAGATTGAGAGATTAGAAGAGAGTTTACTCGATGTTCATGATGAACACGAGAGAGAGTAGAGAGAACAACAAGAGAAAGAAATGATTTGCTTGATTGATTATTCAGAGAGGAGTTACAAATATATAGGCAGAGCTTTAGGGTTACAACGGATACATAAAGCAATGGTTAAGGAGTGGGAGACGTGGCCGGTCAAGGGAAGAGGCGCGCCTGGTTTGAACGAGTGGCTGAGGGTGCGAGATGCTTTTGGCATCTTGACCAGATGCCTTCTCCTGTCCAGCCTTGGACAGGCTGTCTTGGTCAAGCTTGACCTCTTATCCGCGAGCCATTCTTTACCGAGTTACCAACCAGTTAACCTTCTCCCTTTTCACCCACCAAGGTTATCTTCTTCCTTCTGCCTTGTGACTCAAGTTTCGGCCATGGATGTACGGACCATGAGTTGTACGGATCCGTACATTTTGACCCGGAATTTGCACAAGACCAAAATGTGATTTGGTCGAGTTTAAAGTCATTTGGGTCGAGTGGTCCGTACGGTCGGCCGTACAGTCCGTACGGTCCGTACCGTCCGTACACTTGACCCGGAATTTGCACATCCTCCCTTTGATCCCAAACTCCATCCTAAACCCTTTAAACCTCCTCTCTTTATTACCTCAGATCAACACTCCCCCTCAAGCTTGACCATATGGAACAAGTCAAGCTTGGAAGGCTATGAGATCCCCCTCATTAAAAACCTCACCAAAGAGAAAACCCTTGTGGGATAAAACCCTTTGATGAGGGAAAAAGAGTGGAGACCTCATAGCGAGGGGATTAGTTGTCTGGTGCAAGGTCAATGAGTCCTAATCTGGTATGAATAGACTCAATGACCTTCTGCCTTGCAGCCTTAGTGAAGACATCCGCCAACTGATCCTCACTCCTTGTGTAACATGGCAATATCTCTCCAAGACCAATCATTTGCCTCACCTTGTGGCAATCGACTTCAATGTGCTTGGTCCTTTCATGGAACACCGAGTTGGTTGCAATGTGGATAGCCGCCTGATTGTCACAATGCATAGTCATTGGTGTGGCTTGCTCTACTCCTAGATGCTTCAATATCCCTTTGATCCACACCAATTCATTTGTCAGCTTCAACATGGCTCTATACTCAGCTTCAGCACTTGAACACGAGACCACTTTCTGCTTCTTGCTCTTCCAAGTAACCAGGTTCCCTCCAATGAAGGTGCAATAGCCTGTAGTGGACTTTCTGTCAGCTCGGTCTCCTGCCCAATCTGCATCACAGTAACCCACCACTTCAGTGCTCTCATTGCACCCCATCCATATTCCTTGGCCTGGTGATCCATTCAGATAGCTTAGGATCCGTTCCACCATCCTCCAGTGATGTTCCCTTGGTTCTTGCATGTGCTGGCTCACCTGGTTCACAGCAAAACAGATATCAGGACGAGTAATAGTTAAGTAGATTAGCTTACCAACCATCCTCCTATAGAGTTTAGGGTCTTCAAGGTATTGGCTGTTCTCAATCTCCCCCTCACGTGGAACTTTATATCCATCCTCCAATGGCATTTTGGCTGTCTTCCCACCTAGTTTACCTGCATCCTTCAAAAGATCAAGTGTATATTTCCTTTGGGACATGAATAGACCTTCCTTGGCTCTACATATCTCAATACCAAGGAAGTATTTCATCTCCCCTAGGTCTTTAATCTCAAACACTGATTTCAAATAATCTTTTGTATCTTGTATACCTTCTTTGTCACTTCCAGTTATGATGATGTCATCAACATAAACTAGAAGGACAATAATACCTGAGCTTGTGGTGAGGGTGAAGAGAGTGTGGTCTAACTCAGACTTCCTGAAGCCACGCCCATTCAGAGTAGTGCTCAGTTTGTTGTACCAAGCTCTAGGCGACTGCTTTAGACCATAGATTGCTTTCTTCAACCTCAGCACATTTCCTGGTTTCACAAGACTCTCAAGACCTGGTGGAGGCTTCATGTAGACTTCATCTTCAAGTTCTCCTTGAAGAAAGGCATTCTTGACATCCATTTGCCAAAGATCCCATTTCAGATTGGTTGCCACTGATAGAACAATCCGAATGGTATGGAGTTTAGCAACTGGAGCAAAGGTGTCAAGATAGTCTTCTCCATATGTTTGAGTGAAGCCTCTAGCCACCAATCTAGTCTTCCTCCTTTCTATCTTCCCATTTGGCAGGAACTTGATGGTGAATATCCACATACTGGTTACTGCCTTCTTCCCCTTAGGTAGCTCACTTTCATACCATGTCTCGTTCTTGATCATGGCATTAGCTTCATCAGCAACTGAGGCTCGCCATCTTTCATCCTTCATAGCTTCCTCATAAGACCGAGGAACTTGGCTTTCATCCAGACTTGATATGAATGCCCAATGTTCTTTTGGAAGCTTGGCAAACGAACATACCACCTGACTTGGATGAGCTACTGCTTGGGCATTATAGTACACTCTAGTGTTAACCCAGTTTGATGGGTCTCTTCTTATCCTCATACTCCTTCTTAGTGGAGGTGCTTCTTCCACTGGTTCCTCATGACCTTCTTGCTCAGGTTCAGGTCCATTGTTTTCTTCACTTCCTTCTTCACTTGCTACCTCACCTTGATCATGATCTCCTGAGTGCTCCTCATCTTGACTTCCATCCTCAGGTTCATTTCCCCCTTCATGATCATGGTGGGTTTGATCTTCAGCTTCATTAGGTTCTTCTTGTCTTCTTTGATCCTGGGTTGTATTGATCCCAAGACCTTCAAGAATGATCCGGAGACTAGCAGCCTTATCAGAAGCTTGGGATAGATCCTTCAAATCATCCCAACTCTTCTCTTCATAGTACCCTCTTGACTCCACAAACTTTACATCTCTGGACACCAGAACTCTCCTCGTCTTTGGATCAAAACATTTGTACCCCTTCTGTGTTGTTGAATACCCCAAGAACATGGCTCTTGTACTCTTTGGTTCCAGCTTGTTCCTCATCTCCCCGGGAACCAGAACAAAGCAAAGACACCCGAACACCCTTAGATGACTTAAGACTGGCTTCTCGTTGTTTAGAACTTCAAATGGAGCTTTGTCATCCAGAACTCTGGTGGGTGTCCTGTTGATCAGATAGCAGGCAGTCATCACAGCATCACTCCAAAACCTTTTGGGAACGTTTGACTGGAACATGATTGACCTAGCCACCTCCATAAGATGCCTGTTCTTCCTTTCAGCAACTCCATTTTGCTGGGGTGTGTAAGGACAGCTGGTTTGATGAAGGATCCCATGTTGAGCTAGATGTTGCTTGAATGCCAAGCTCGTATACTCCCCACCATTATCTGACCTGAAAATCTTAATCTTGGCATGGTAATGGTTAATCACATAAGCCTGAAAGTTTCTAAATGCATCAAGAACTCTATCCTTAGTTTGAATCAGTGTTATCCAGGTGTATTTTGATTTTTCATCAATGAAAGTTACAAAATATCTATAATTATCTCTAGATAAACAAGGAGCAGTCCAAACATCTGAATGCACAAGATCAAAACACTTTTCATAAAGAGTATTAGACTTTGGAAAAACTGCCTTACAATGTTTACCCAAGATACATGCTTCACATTCATTATTCTTATACATGACACCTGGTAACATTAAACTTAGGGCTCTAACATGTGGGTGACCTACTCTAGCATGCCACAATGCATCATTATTCAACACAGAAGTAGAACTAAACGAGTATTTAAAATCAGAACAAGGGGCAATGTCTTCAAGCATATAAAGATCTCCTTTGGTTACTCCCTTTCCGATCAACTTATGGCTCTCAATATCCTGAAACTTCACATCATTAGGACTGAATATGACATTACAATGCAAATCAGTGGTGCATCTCTTAACTGATAACAAATTAGAAGTGAACTCAGGCATATAAAACGCTTTAGACTCCTTATCAAATAGATTCAACTTGCCAATTCCTCTTATTGCTATCCTATCACCATTAGCAATCATTACATGACCATGAGCCGGTTCTATGTCTTTTATCAGTTTATCATCACTAATCATATGGTGAGAGGCTCCTGAATCAACTACAAGCGGTTTACTAGTGTTATAAGCATGATAGGAACTAGGCGAGTTCTGTTCTAAATGATCAATGTCTTTAAGCAGTCTAGATGCTTCCTTATGAGAGTCATTTTCATCTTTCAAGTGATCAGGGATACTAGACAACCTATAAGCAGCATAGGAATACCCTAGAGGGTTACCGGATACATTACCATTCTCCTTGAGAGCTTTGATGAGGGCATCAATGTCTGACCTCCTGATCAGCTCATGATCCATGCTCTTCAAGGGAGTGTGTTGAGAAGTCAAGGCCTTTCCTTCCCCTTCACGAGTGGTTGAACCTGCTCCAGCTGAACCACCAGCTTCACTTGCCTCGGTTGAAAGGTGGGCTCTTGCATCACGTTCCTTCATGAACTTTGCTGGTTTGAGATGAGGGTGGAGTATCCAGCATTGGCTCCTTTTATGACCCGGCTTCTTGCAATGATCACAATTGCCTCCAAACCTCCTATCTTCACCACCTCTTCTTTCATCAGGCCTGAACATGGCTCTGTTAGCCTGAACTGAAAGTTTTCAGAGACTAAGTGTTGAGTGATGATGAACGAGAATGGAGATGAAGTGAATGAGACTTGATGATGAAGGAACGAGATTGATGAGAGAGTGAGAGAGAGATTCGTGAGAGATTTAGAGAGTTTATGAGAGTATAAGAGATTATAAGACTAAGTAACCAGACACTAGAGAGAATAGAGAGAAAGAGACTAGAGATGTGAAGGAAGAGAAATCTCAGCTTATTATTTACCATCGACATACAAGGTAGTATATAGATAAAGAGAGCAACAATTAGGGTTTACAAGGTTTGAAATGAGTGAACCAGAGGCTCTACACGTTCTGGATACAGCCTGGCTGGGTCAAGGGTGAACTTGGCTGAGAATAGGCCACCAAGGTCCATGTATCTGTCCAGTCAACCGTCCAGGTTCATAGTCCAAGCTTCCCTTCCTTTCCAGCCTGTAAAGGTATAAACCTTATCCACAAACGGTCACAGCAAGCAGCATCGACCCATCTTCTTCCTAGATGCTTCCTAGATGCCATTCTGATCCCATCTTCTTCTCCAACCATCCGAGACTCTTTCTTCACCATTGGAGTTTCTTTGTGACTTGGGATGCAAGGTAAGTCCTAGGGTTGTACGATTTAGGGTTTGGTTCCGTACAACTTGATCCGGTTTTTGCACAAACCTAAAAATAACTTCAAATGGGTCCGAGAATAAAGTTTTCCGGGGTTGGCCCGTCCGTACAGGCCGTACAGTCCGTACGGCCGTACAGTACGGACGACCCGAACTTTGCACATCGACCCATTTGATCCCAAACTTCTCCCAAGCCTTCTTCCTTCATAGTAAACCCCTCCTGAACCTTGTTCTAGCTCTGCATAAGCTTCTGGACCCTCCTTAGACCTTGATCAGTCTCTAAGTGGGTTTTGCCCAAGCTTTGCACATTAACCTTTAGTGCGATGGTTTATCACTTCAGGTTAACACTCCCCCTCAAGCTTGACTCTATAGATCCTGAGTCAAGCTTGGAACCCTGAAGTCCCTCCTCGTTAAAACCTTACCAAAGAAAACCCTCCTTAGGGATAAAACCTTGGCAAGGAAAGAGTAAGTTCTTTCAAGGCCTAGGGATTAGCCATTGAGCCTTTGTGCCTTAGAACCAGTGTGGTTGGACACAAAGGACTCTGGATCGTGGCCTAAACTCGTGCAGCCAAGAACACAGGCTTGCACACTCATAGAACTCGGCTTGACCTCTTCATAGACCCGGTTTGGGTCTCCCCCCTCTCAACTGACTTCAAGGCCACCTTAGAGAAGCTAGGAAACGACCATGATCATCTTCTGTGAGGCTCAAGCACTGGTAATGGTACCTGATACATTATCCCAAAGGTGCATCAGTACTTATCAAGATTAGACAAGGCTCAAAGTTTAAACAAAACCAGAGATTCTAGCAACTTAGACAATCTTCTAAATGAAGCAAGATATCAATGATGGTTTCAACTAAGGCTCAAGAACTAGAACTTATTCCATTTAACAATCAGAACCAATCTATTCAAGCATTTTAAGAACCATAGAAATGATGAATGACTTGTATAGACTGAGTTCAAGTTACTTCCCTTTTTGTTTGGATGAGGAGTGACTGCCCTTTGTCACTTGAATCCCTCACACTTGGCCGGTTGCAACCTCTTCATGGCAACACCAACTTGATGAGAGGTGTGTGGAGCTTTCAGCTTCAGTTTTCAATCACCTCACCACAGAGGCCGCATTGAACTGAGCTTTCATAGACACACAACCAAGGCTGCTCTGAACAGCCTCTTTGCATAGGCACGCCACTGCCTAGACCCGGTTTGGTGATCCTTTGTTGAAGTCCTTGCACGGCTTGATACTGGACCATGGATCATGTACATTTAGACTCCCCCTCAAGCTTAACTCCGAGACTATGGGAGGAGCTAAGCTTGTGAGATTAGTGTATACAGTTCCATGGTCTTAAGGAACCATCAGTCTTTCCAAGACTTAATGTCCTAACCCTTGTGAGTTTTGGCTCTCTTCCTTATACCAAGAATAGATGGTGTTTGAATCACCTTAAGAGCCCTCACAAGGTAGTCTCTCATTGTATGATCACCCACTCTACACTTCTTGTAGATTTTGGGACTGACACGTCCATGTGGTATCATACAATGGCATCATCCTCTCATTGCATATTCAATCATACTACACTTCCTGTAGTTGTGGACTGACTCGTCCAGTGATGATATGCAATGGCATAAGATCAGTATCTTGTCACCTTGGTTAGGTTTGTCACTGTATCTTGTGTACCTAACATCACCATAACTCAATGCAAGATTAGATCATCCCATTGGGACCAAACCAAGATCACACATCCGGTTTGATCTCCAATGCCTCAACAAGCTATGATCTTGAAACAAGCTAATCACAAGAACAAGATCAAGCACATTTCAATCTCTAAAGAGCAATGTATGCTTTCAACAATACACTGACACTTTAGGCTTTTAATTTCATGCAGCAATAGATGTATGCAACAACTTAAGCAAGACTATATGAATGCAATAGGTTCAATCCGAGAGCTACAAGAGACTATGCACACCAGTTCCAATCAAAACCAATGAAGCAAGCAACCTAGACAGCTTCTAAATGATGCAAGCAAACACTGATGGATTAAACAAAGGCATTAGAACCAGTATGCAACCGGATTGAACTTAGACAAAATGAGATATGCTTATGCAAAACAGATTATCAAAACCATGAACCAAGAGCTTAGAAAACTTCTAAATGCTTCAAGACACCCATGATGGATAAGCTATGACAAAAGCGACCAGGAACATACTACAATGCAATAAACAAGCCAGGAGATCCTGGGACACAAACACCACTCAATGCAACTAAACAAAGACACAAGCTCTTATTAAGGGTTTAGGAGGTTTGCTTACAACCCAAGGAATCTGAGCTGATTCCTTGAACCTCCATGGACACGGCTCATCTGAACTTGGCAGGTTTGAGATGTGGGTTAAGCACCCAACACCTCTCCTTGGTGTGTCCATCCCTCTTGCAATGCTCGCACTTGAGACCCCTTCTGTCCTCCCTCTTGTAAGCCGCCTTGTGGGACTGAGGAACTGCTTCAGCTTGTGATGCAAGGAGAGGACTCTCCTTTGCTTCAAACAACCCGTGTGAACCTTCCTCCTTTTGGACTTGGGAACACACCTCTTCAAGCGTGGGAAGCTTCTCAGACCTTAGGATATGCTTGATAAGGTCATTGAAGGAAGGACTGAGGGTCAAGAGCAGACCAAACACCTTGTCTTGCTCCCTTCTTTCATTCAACACCTCTGGGTCAAGAGATTGAGGTCTCAGCATCTCAAGTTCAGACCAAAGGGCTCTGAACTTTCCTAGATGCACCGTGAACTCCTCATTCTCTTGGGACAGGTTGTTGATGGCTCTCTTGATTTCAAAGACTCGGCTGAGGTTAGAGATGTTACCATAGATCTTGTTTAAGGTTTCCCAAAGCTCTTTAGCACTCTCACAGTATGAGTAGGCTTCAAGGATAGATCTTTCTAAGGAGCTTTGGAGAAAGGTCAAGACTGTGTAGTCATCTTGTTGCCACTTCTCTTCCGAGACAATAGGAGAACCAGTATCACCACTGGATGAACTCTCTTGAGAGGCGACAGCTTTGGAGGAGTTTGGAGCACCTGAGATGCAATGGCTCCATAACCCCTTTCCACCAAGGGCTGTCTTCACCAGGCGTGACCAGAGAAGGTAGTTGGGACCTTTGAGGATGACTGGAATGACAATGGCTCTGGAAGACTCCATCTTGAGGTCGGATATGAGCTAGACTGTCTTCTTTGTCTTCAAAGGTGTGGACTTTAGATCCGGATGAACTGGATCTGAAAGGAGTGATCTTTAGAGCTTGTGACTGATGCGAAAGCTTCACCAGGAGACTGAGCAACCTGGCTCTGATACCATGAAAGTTTTCAGAGACTAAGTGTTTGAGTGATGATGAACGAGAATGGAGATGAAGTGAATGAGACTTGATGATGAAGGAACGAGATTGATGAGAGAGTGAGAGAGAGATTCGTGAGAGATTTAGAGAGTTTATGAGAGTATAAGAGATTATAAGACTAAGTAACCAGAGACTAGAGAGAATAGAGAGAAAAGAGACTAAGAGATTGTGAAGGAGAGAAAATCTCAGCTTATTATTTACCATCGACATACAAGGGTATATATAGATAAAGAGAGCAACAATTAGGGTTTACAAGGTTTGAAATGAGTGAACCAGAGGCTCTACACGTTCTGGATACAGCCTGGCTGGTCAAGGGTGAACTTGGCTGAGAATAGGCCACCAAGGTCCATGTATCTGTCCAGTCAACCGTCCAGGTTCATAGTCCAAGCTTCCCTTCCTTTCCAGCCTGTAAAGGTATAAACCATATCCACAAACGGTCACAGCAAGCAGCATCTCGCAGATGCCTTCCTAGATGCCATTCTGATCCCATCTTCTTCTCCAAACCATCCGAGACTCTTTCTTCACCATTGGAGCTTCTTTGTGACTTGGGATGCAAGGTAAGTCCTAGGGTTGTACGGATTTAGGGTTTGGTCCGTACAACTTGACCCGGTTTTTGCACAAACCTAAAATAACTTCAAATGGTTGAGAATAAAGTTTTCCGGGTTGGCCCGTCCGTACAGGCCGTACAGTCCGTACGGCCGTACAGTACGGACGACCCGAACTTTGCACATCGACCCATTTGATCCCAAACTTCTCCCAAGCCTTCTTCCTTCATAGTAAACCCCTCCTGAACCTTGTTCTAGCTCTGCATAAGCTTCTGGACCCTCCTTAGACCTTGAACAGTCTCTAAGTGGGTTTTGCCCAAGCTTTGCACATTAACCTTTAGTGAGATGGTTTATCACTTCAGGTTAACATGAACAGCCTCGGCTTTGTTGGCTAGGGAAAGCTCCCCCTTTCCACCAAACAACCCCAAGGACCCTTCCTCCTTCTGGATCTGAGCACACACTTCCTCCAAAGTTGGAAGCTTTGGTGACCTGAGTATGTGCTTAATCAGATCGTTGAAGGCCGGATTCAGAGTCAACATCAACCCAAACACCTGATCTTGTTCACGCCTCTCCATGAGAGTATCTTGATCTGTTGTGTTGGGTCTAAGCATCTCTAGTTCGGACCATAGTGCCCTGAACTTACCCAAGTGTTTGGTAAACTCAACATCTTCTTGAGCAAGAGTGTTTATGCTTCTCTTGAGCTCAAACACTCGGCTCAGATTGGAAGTGTTACCATAGATCTTCTGGAGAGTCTCCCACAGGTCCTTTGGAGTCTCGCAGTAGCTGTAAGCTTCTAGGATGGGTGGATCTAGAGAACCTTGAATCATGGTTTGCACCATCATGTCATCTTGGATCCACTTCTGTTGAGCAGCTAAAGCAGCCTCCTTTGCTCCTTCTTCCTCACTTGCAACTGATTTTGGAGCTTCATCAGTGATATGACTCCACAAACCCTTGCTCCCAACCGCAGTCTTCACAAGCCGAGACCACAACAGGTAGTTTCCACCACCTTTAAGAGTAACCGAAACCGCTAACATAACCTTGCTTCCTTCCATCTTCTAAACGAACCTCAAGAACCCAGAAAGCTTGATCCTTTGAACTCGAGATGAAGCTGAAGATAGTAGATCTAAACACCAGGATGTAACGAACCTGGCTCTGATACCATGAGATTTTGAGAGAATGAGAGTAGATTAACCGAGAGAATGAGAGAAAGAGTGAAAGATTGAGAGATTAGAAGAGAGTTTACTCGATGTTCATGATAAACACGAGAGAGAGTAGAGAGACAACAAGAGAAAGAAATGATTTGCTTGATCGATTATTCAGAGAGGAGTTACAAATATATAAGCAGAGCTTTAGGGTTACAACAGATACATAAAGCAATGGTTAAGGAGTGGGAGACGTGGCCGGTCAAGGGAAGAGGCGCGCCTGGTTTGAACGAGTGGCTGAGGGTGCGAGATGCTTTTGGCATCTTGACCAGATGCCTTCTCCTGTCCAGCCTTGGACAGGCTGTCTTGGTCAAGCTTGACCTCTTATCCGCGAGCCATTCTTTACCGAGTTACCAACCAGTTAACCTTCTCCCTTTTCACCCACCAAGGTTATCTTCTTCCTTCTGCCTTGTGACTCAAGTTTCGGCCATGGATGTACGGACCATGAGTTGTACGGATCCGTACATTTTGACCCGGAATTTGCACAAGACCAAAATGTGATTTGGTCGAGTTTAAAGTCATTTGGGTCGAGTGGTCCGTACGGTCGGCCGTACAGTTCGTACGGTCCGTACCATCTGTACACTTGACCTGGAATTTGCACATCCTCCCTTTGATCCCAAACTCCATCCTAAACCCTTTAAACCTCCTCTCTTTATTACCTCAGATCAACAGTCTCTACTGGTTCTTCTCCATTCCTCCTACAAGTTGTGATGTACTGATCCCACCATCTTACAGCATAGTCATAGAATTCAGTGGCAGCAATCTGAATCTTCTTGTAGTTTGTGTACTGCTTACACTGAAAGACTAACTCAATCTTCTTCTCCCACTCAAGGTAGGCATCCGGATCAGCTTTGCCATGGAATGGGGTATCTGTGAGATTTATGTTAGAATGAGAGATTTAGAAGTAGTTTACTGCTGGAGAATGAAGAACATGAAGAACAAGAGTGAGAGAGAGAGAGAGAGATTTCGATATTCAAAGAGAGAGAAGGATAGAAATGATTTCTTTGCTTTGTTTGGTTCTCAGGATGCTTACATAAATAGAAAAATAAGTTAACTAAGAAATAAATAAACTAATGAGCCTGAACAAGGCAGAAGGCACGTCCAGCTTAGGTGATAGTGACTGGTCTTTGTGTGGTCCTGACTCTCTTTCCTCTGATCCAAACCTAACCCCACATGTGACCTCTCTTCTGTCTTGACTCCAACGGATCCTTGCAGTTACTAGAGGCCAGACAGATATTTAAAATAGTCTTCCCAATCAAGATATCCTCCTGTGTGCCTTGTAAGTCAAGTTAGGTCTTAGGAGGCCAAAGTGTACGGACCAGTTAACTCTTGATCATCCAGAACACTCTTCTTGCCTTGATATCCTAATTCTTGCCATTCACTTCTTCATGTCAACACTCCCCTCAAGCTTGACCATGTGGAACAAGTCAAGCTTGGAAGCCATGAAGCATTCCCTCATTAAAACCTCAGCTAGGTAAAACCACATGGGAGAAAAACCAAGCCAAGGAAAAGAGGTAGAACACTTCATGGAGGAGAGATCAGTGACATGTGAGGTCTATGAGCCCAAGCTTTGGATGAATGAACTCACAGACCTTAGTACTTGCAAACTTTGTGAGGATATGAGCTAGCTGGTCTTCACTTCTTGTGTAGCAAGGTAAGATGATCTTCTGCTCCACAGCTTGTCTTACCTTGTGACAATCTCAATATGTTTAGTCCTCTCATGAAAGACTGAATTGCTAGAAATGTGTATAGCAGCCTGGTTATCACAATGCATAGTTATTGGTGTTGTGGTCTCAACTCCCAAATCCTTAAGAAGTCCTTTGATACAGATTAGCTCACTTGTAAGCTTTCTCATGGCTCTATATTCTGCCTCAGCACTTGAACATGAAACCACCTTTTGCTTCTTGCTCTTCCAAGTTACCAAGTTGCCTCCAATAAATGTGCAATAACCAATAGTTGATCTCCTATCAACCCTATCTCCAGCCCAATCAGCATCAGAATAGCCTACTATCTCAGTACTCTTGTTGTAACCCATCCAAACTCCTTGCCCTGGTGCTTCTCTCAAGTACCTCAGAATCCTTCCACCATGTTCCAATGGTGAATCTTAGAGAGTCTGCATTATGGCTGGCTCAGCTTGGTTCACTGCAA
>CAJHQP010011124.1:0-16225 GCA_905132765.1 Moricandia arvensis
CGAGAGGAGAGAGAGACGAGGAGAGAGAGAGAGAGAGAGTGAGAGAGAGTGAGAGAGGGGAATCAGGAGCACACATAGACATTTACTTCCAGATTTGCCAAGAGGAATCCGACATCCACATGTATGCGCAAACCTAAAGTCAGAATTAGTCCAGTATGAGGTTGGAGTACAGCCTTTGCTCTTTCCAAAAGCTTTTCTAAGACAAGTGTGATATAGTGCGATGCATGATCCGACTTTAGTATCTCTAGTGCTCTTATGTAATCAACAAGTCTATAGAGTGGTGCTCTAGAGATCGTTTAGACAAAAGGTAAAATTTTAAATATGATCATAATCTCTTTCTGACTTCTATTAAAACTTAAATAATCATAGATCATAAACTCAAAATAGATTAATTATATTAGTAACCTCACACTAAATAAACATTGTCCTCAGTGTTCTTCCGTCCAGTTGTAGGGAAATGTCAAATCATAAAGTAAAAAGTCTTGAGGAAGAAACGCGATACCAGACTCTGTAATGATTTTCGACCGTGGTAGGTTGATTGGTGTCAACCGATGGTAGATATTTTCTGGCGACCGATGGTGGTGTGATGGTGGCGACCGATGGTAGTCTTCATGAACTTCTTATGTCTAGTAATATCTATAAAAACTCTGCAATAAATAAATAATTCAAAATTGGTATAACAATAAAGTATAAATTTAGCTACTATATAGTGGGCTGGCCTCCCACTTAGTGCTTGGTTATAGTCTTTAGCCTTGACGTTTGGAACTATGATCAGTCCGAGATGAGATGGAGAACTTGCTTGTCCAAACAAGTCTCAATGCCTTCTTCTTCAGCTTCATTACACTGTTTGTGAAAGGCCTCTATTGACTCTTCTCCTTTGTCTATCATTCTCAGCATAGTGCTCGAAGCTTTGCAAATGGCAATGAGAAGCATCTGGCTTGCACTCTGTACCTCTCTGACACTATCTGCAGAAGTGGGAGAATCAGTGATAATTTAGCGACCACCTTAGGTCCTTTTTCTCTTCTTCCAATTCTCCCTCTTCTTCCCAAGACTTTTTCTGATCCGTTGTGGTTGCCTCATCGAAAAAATATTCCGAAACATTCAATATCCTTGCTGCTGCTAATAAGCAACGAATGTCGATCGACACTCCAGTCGTGTGTCGATCTGATACTGCTTCTGTTGGGCATTTTTCGACGTCACTTCTATTATCTCAACCCTCTCGAGAAGCTATTGCATCCATATGATCATCAAATACCCTTAATGTAGGCGACCCATATGCAAAATTCTTATCTGCGTGGGATAGGAAATTCAACCTCAAAAGACAGCGGGGAACCACAAACTTCACAGCGTCATGTACCCCTTTCACTCTTTTGTGAAGATGGTAATCCTTTTTACGGCCAAACATGTGGTTGTGACCGTTATTGGTACAGCAAGGTATGAGCGTCGACTGTGCATTCTCTCCTCAACTTTTATGTTCAATCATGATTAACCTGACTGTTTTTTTCAACGATAGTGTTCGATCGATATCAGTGGTGTGCTATTTAATGCCAGTGGATTGCGTGTCGCATCGATGTCAGCTATTCGGTCGAACTCTCCGATCGATATTTTATACCCAATCTTACTACAAGAAGTCTTCCGTATGTTTATTTTTTTTACTCGATCAATCTTGAAATTGAGGCAGTTTTTCGCCTATAGCTCCAAGAAATTTTCCTGAAGATCTCTCCATCTGATCAAAGTGAGATTGCTGAGACAATCATGCTCTCAGTGCGAGATTCTGTGATATTCTGGAGTAATGGTGACTCAGCTTTATCTAGGGAGTATTACATATCGATGTCGATCAACAACAGTAGTATTGATTGTCGATACTCGAGATGTTGAGGTCTATATGTGTTGATCGACGTTAAGCCGTATTTGTCTGTCGATTGATGCTGAGGTCGCGAGTCAATAATATCAGCTTCATTCTCTCTGCTCATTTATCCAGATCTATGTTGCTCATCCTATCTCTACACCATATATCTCAGCATAGATTCATCATCGATTCCTCCTAGATTATTGTTGCAGCATCTTAGAGATTTATGTCTGAGAATGCGTTCGTAGACTGTCATTCATACAGAGATAGTGAGATGATTCAGATGCGAAACTTATTAAACATACATGCTGCTATTCTCTCAGCGAGAGTATGGGAATAATTACTTGACTGTAGTAGTTTAGATCTTGAGAACTCCATGCTATAATATCTGCGTCGCATGCTAGATCTTCATCATGTTTTCATATGTGGTTATCGAGGCATTCATGAGGAGACCATTGAAGGGATGTTGACCCACAGAGAGTAATATAGTGCATGATGATACAGCTAAAAGTCATTCCTCTGGATGAGTAGATCTAGTAACGACGATATCGGAGACTCTAGTAGCGTAAAAATCGCGTGATGACTGTTGTAATCTCTATAACTTGGAAATTGCAATTTAACATTTTCACAACACAAAAGATAAGATCCTCGTGGAGGATACGTTACAAACTAGTTTATCCGACTCAGCATAGTGTGTTGTAGTCCACCACCATATACTAGTCTTCTCCGAAAGGCTAGTTTGCGATAGGAGGATAGGTTACATAAAAACGTTCATCCATATCTGACCATAATACTGTAGCCTATATACAGCTTACAACATACAAAGCATAAACTACACAGTATACATACACATCATACATATCAGGGCTCATATGTTGTCAAGGCTTCTCATCATTGTCTTTGTTACTCTTCTCATGGGAGCCGAGGAGGGCCTCTTGTAATATATTCCTCGGCTAACATCTTTCTCCATGATAGACCTCTCGTTGTTATCGACTACAAATGTGACAGTGGAGGATGACATCAAGAGTCATGGCATTCATGTACTTCAGCGTGTACACGCACAAAATCACTCAGCATCGACACTGAGTGTAGCGTCAGCTGTACTACTCTCTTGTATGTGAGGGCCACTCCAGTGTGTATTTGACATGTTCTTCATCAAAGGCAAGCGCATTCAACAAGAAATAAAGGATCATCGTGACAAAAAGATACCATTACCTCAGCAGAGTTTTGCAGGTTAATATGTTTCACAATGGTGTTGTCCCAGATGACTATGTGCTTCTTAGGGATCAATTCATAATATATATCTATATATAGCAATCTAATAATTTTCATGTATTTCACTACTTTGCATATATATATCATCCATTTCTAGTCACAAACCTTCTTTACACTGGATATATTATATATGATATTATGCTGCAAAAGATACCCGCCAGGAGACTTCTTCTTAAGTCGTTGTGATCGCGGCTGAGCAGCTCTTAAATTTCTCGACTGTCCCTCCAAATATGCGAGAAAGCATGATCAAGAAGCACATTCTCTCACTCCTAAAATGTTGTGGATATTCTAGTAACAGAAGCCTCATAAAAATCATAAAAGCATCCATATGTTGCATATATAAACAATACAAGTCAAACAGATTAAAAATTCTGAAGAATTAACAGAGACTTACGCAGTAGTCTTCTCGAAGACTCACTAGAAGACCTTGAAAGTCGTCGTGTAAAGTCTTCTAGAGAAGAATTACAGTAAGTCTCTCAGAGCCTTACCAGCTAAGTCTTCTGAGAATTAAAGTGAATTAGTGTATAGATATTTACCGATTCAATGAGACCATAATAAGGAGTTCAGAGGATGTGAATACCACAAACTTGGAGAACCAGTAGTTTTTTATTCTGAGCATCACTGTGTTCTATAATACTAGCAACACAAGAAGTATATCAGTATATTATAATATTTGTAGACTATGTGAGCTTATGTGGGAATTAGCACTTACAAAATCAAGTTATCATTGCCAGTCAACGAGCACCTTCGACTTCTTCTCTTATCACAGTCCAAAAGATCATAGCTCGGCCAAACCTAGTGTTTGAATGATCACTTTGGCTGTGATGTATTTCCCTGAAAAAGGAGATTCATGTGGGGCAGCCAAGTTTTCCTTGCTCATCATTCTTCTCCGGAGCACTGTCATAGCAGCATCCTTATTTGTCTGCATTCTAGTTTCTGTTGTACGATCATGCAATGTGGGTCTCATTTTCCCAACTAGAACAACGTTGGGCGTCAATAATCAAAAACACGTCAAACAACCACATCTCAAACACAACCACGTATCTATATCTAATTCCTATACTAAAATACTTCATGTAAGTTTTTGTGAGATAACTTCTCATGAGGCTTCAGGAATGTCTTCTGTGAGTGGTCTTTCACTAGAATGAGAGAATCACAAACCGGAACCTATATAAATATATAGATGATATAGATTCTTACAATCAGAGAGTTATGGTTGCCAACGACACCAACTCGGTATATGATCTGCAAAAATCATGAAATCAAGACGACGACTTTAGGATTTAACAGCGGCTAAGCGTCTTATTTTCATGAATTGAACTGCGACAAGCAAGACCGGAATAACTTAGCCCGCGGCGGATATTCAACGAAACGTGTGTTCAGATCTGAGAAAAAAATGGAACGCGATGGTTAGTTAATCTACTTTATATACCTTTCGCATGAAGGAGAAACAAGATCCGTGCAGTGAAATTGAGAGGATTACGAGCAATGCAGACGAGGAAAAGAGAGATTCAACGGGGAAAAAAAGATTCGACTTTGAATCACTTCAGAGATAACAAACGCTAGGAGTTTCGTGTTTTTCTACATACAGTGCAAAAAATAGTATTTATATGTTGGTAAATTATCTGGCTAAGTTAATGCATAATGGTAAAATTAAAGGTTCAGTCAGGGAAGTCGTCTCATGTAAAAACCACGAGAAGACTTCGTGAAAGTCTTCCACCCTGTAAATACTATTATCGGATGACTTTCTCGAGGTGATCTACACACTAAATAAACCATTAACTTAATAAATAACTAAATACTTCATTAAAATCAAATTCAACTTAAAAGGTGTTTAATATACACAGAACTAAAAACATATGGTAAAGTTTAATTTTTCATACGAAAATTTGAGCTTTCTAAAAACTAACCCTAAGAATAAAAAAAATATTACAACATATGTACTAAAACCTAAACCGAAGAACACCATACTCATACCTTCACTCATCTATGTTGAAAATAATTTAATTTTACTATATCTTAATTTTATCATTTACAAATGTTTATATACATTATTTCAATATTTTTTCCAAGAAATTTCTTATAAAATTGAAAAATTATTTTTAAGATCAACTATATGAATGACTTACAAAAACTCATATCAGAAGACTTTTTTAGGGTTATATTCTTAAAAAAAATTCTAGTTTTTTGTTTGGTCATAAGGGGTTGCGTTGTAATTTCACAAGGTTTTAATGTTACTTTTGCATTTCATTGACTATTTGGGTATTAATTTTACATTTAAAATCAAGTTTTAAATCATGTTTTACTATTTTATATCTTTGTTAAATCCTAGGGTGGCGTTCGGATACCCGTTCGGGTTCGGATCGGGTATTTTCGGATTTCGGGTATAGAGATATAATACCCGTTTGGGTATTTTTTTGTACTTCGGATCGGGTTCGGGTATTTTTAAATCGGGTCCGGTTATTTCGGGTCGGGTTTTCAGATATTTACATTTTGGAAGAAAAAATTAAATATTTTCATTTCTCAAGTTTCTTGTATATAAAGAGATAAATTTTATGTAACTGATTTTTTATTTTTAATAGATTTAATGATTAATAGAGTTGGAGATAACATTTCAAAAATAAAAAGACACTAATTTGGTTATTTTTTTAAATTTAAAATATAAGTTTTGTTAAGCATGAAACAAAAAGTTTGGCATACATTTTAAGTAAGTATCAAATCATTTTATTCGTAATTATATGTATATTATATGATTTTAAAGTATGTATAACATCAATATATAGATATTTTAAATAAATTGAGAGATGTAAACTAAAAATATAAAGTAAGTATACATATGTTTGGATATCCATTCGGATTCAGATATTACCCGTTCGGGTTCGGATATCCAATCTTTTCTAATTCAATACCCATTCGGGTATTTTGCTACTTCGGTTCGGATTTCGGTTCGGGTTTTTCGGATCGGGTTCGGGTGCGGCTTCGGATATCGGGTAAAGTACCCAGCCCTAATCCACAAATATACACTCTGAAATAATATATATATATATATATATATATATATATATATATATATATATATATATATATATATATATATATATATATATAATTAAGTAGTACTCGATTATATATATATATATATAATTAAGTAGTACTCAATTATAATTAATAATTAAAAAATCACTAAATACATAACAGTTGACTTTCGCACAGATAGTAAGATCATTAATCTAATTAGGCCTGGGCATCCGGGTCCTCGGGTCGGGTTCGGGTCGGGTCTTCTCGGGTCCGGGTCCTTCGGGTCCTAGAGATCTTGACCCATATAGGTACTTTAAAAAATTCGGGTCGGTTCCGGGTCGGGTCTTATCGGGTCTGGGTCGGTTCGGGTCCACTTATCTCGTACCCGTAGATACCCGATTTTTTTCGGTTCTTTATTGTAATCGGGTCGAATCCAGTTATTTCAGGTCCGTTTTCGGGTCGGTTCCTGATATTTCGGGTCATTTCTACATATTTTTGGTCTAAATATGTGTTTCGGGTCTACTTGTACTCATTAACCTGCAACGTTACCCGAACCTCAAACCTGCAATTTTGAAACCCCATAAAGAAAAAAACACATTGTGAAACTGCAGTAGTGCAATTACCGTAACCATAACTAATAAACTTAAAACATGATTAAGTTACCATTCAAAACACACAAAAAAATCATTAAGTCTAATAATCTTCGGTTCCAAAAAATACCCGATCGGGTCCCGGGTTGGTTCTGGACCCGAACCTGCTACCTACGGGTCCTCCATCATTAGACCCAATAGGGTAAAATTCTCGGTTTCCGGTTCCGGACCCGAACCTGTATTTTCGGGTCGTTTCCGGGTCGGGTCCTCGGATACAGGTTAAAATGCCCAGGCCTAAATCTAATAATAAAACTTTTTTAACTTTCTAAATCTATTCAAATTCAGTACCCAGTAACTCTCACAAAATGTTGCTAATTGTGTTAATGCATTATTGAAAATCCTTTAAACATTATTTGAAAAGTGATTTAACACATGTAATTTCTACAACATTTTCACTAAAAAGATGATATGACAAGCTATAGTTGATAACATCGCTTGTGGATAAATATGACATGTCAATTACATTTTATGTAAATTTATATTTTTGTGAACTTTTTAAAATATAGAAATAACTAATACAACATCATCAAAATAAATCTATTTAATATGGTAATATTGAAATATAAATATAAATATCTTACAATTTTTAAATAATATTTAAGTCTATTTTTATAATCATACAATTTTTACTCTTAAATATTTTTTTTTAAATTCTAAAATTTCATACCTTTTTTAAAGAATTATAAAGTTTTAATTGTAACATCATTTGTTTCCTTTTGATATCTACAAGTTTTACTTTTTAGTTTTATTTTTAATAGTTATACAAATTATATCAATATTAAATATATATATATATATATATCTTTTCTTATATAATTTAAGATAATTTAAATGTTTATTTTAACTTAATTTATGTTTAACTAAATGAGAATTTATATTAAATATTAATATATACATAATAAAATCTAGAAGATTATCATAATTTTATTTTTAAACAGAATTTAAATTAAAAAATTTATTGCTGCTGTAGAAAAACACCTAGTGGAATGTAAATAATCTAACTTTGCGTTTGTCGACGTCAATAGATAAGGACGAACTGTCCAAGCTTCATACTTGAAACTGTGTATTCAGATAACAATGAATAAAAGATATATGTTAGCAAAAGAAAAGACGATATATGGAAGGACGACATGTGATGTATAAAACCAAGAAACCAAAATATATGCAACCACTCCACACTTCCGTCCCGCGACCACCTACTCACCTAGAAGACAAAAAGCACATCTGTATTACATGAATATTAACAGGTGCCTTTCATGTGAGAAAATTACTGAAAAAACATCATTAAGCCAGCTAATTGCATGTCTTATTATGATTCAAACGACATTTTCGACTCTTTTCCTCCGTGTATATAGGAAATAATGACCTCATATGATAAAACGCACGTCTCATTTGACATCTTAAAACATTTTAAAGTAATTTTTGCATCTTTAAACTAAGAACAATCGCACACTGGTGCCATGAATGCTGTGGTCCTCATCTCTTCATGATGCATGTTGTATCGCCTTACGGAGGTGTCTTATGAACACTCGCAGATAGAAAAAAGCATGTACGAAAAAAAATAGTATTGGAATATAAAATTCAACGTTTGTAGCACGACAAATGTCATCAAAGGAACATTATATAAACCTCGAGAGAAATTATTTAGAAGCGAACCTTCCAAACACACAAGGTCGACCTGCCGTCTCACTAAGATTCAAAATTAATAAAGATAGATTGTCAAGGTGAAGGTTTGCATAGCAAACTAGTAACCTTTAATATTTTACTATACTACTCTCTTCATTTTATAAAGAATGTCATTTAACACTTTTCACAAAAAATATAAAACGATTGAAATGTGTTTATGTTATTAACAATTACATTTATTAAATCAATATTTTTGGATAAATAAAATTATTGATAAAAAATCAGAGTATTTTACTATTAATATTAACCATAAAATATGTATAATTGCATTAGAATTATAAAGTGACATTTTTTGTGTAGCAAAAGAATATCAAAAAAGAACTTTATATGAACCAGAGGAAGTATAAACTGAATTTAAAGAAAAAATTAGCTAGATGTTAATTATGTATTTTAAGCCAAAATTGACATTAGAAGTTCAGACGTATTTATTTCGAATATACTAATGTCTAAACGGCTTTGAATTTAAAATAGATGGAATATAAGATATAACATATTTCTCCTTAATGGTTAAACATATTTCATTTATACATATTTTTTCTCTTCTCTAACATACTTCTCCTTAACGATTAAGGGCTGCATCCAAAATTAATTGCTTGTCTTTTATATTTTACAACTTTCAAACTCCGTCGTCTATATTCAAGTTACCAATATTAAACATGGTCATTTCGACGATTGTTTTCCTCTTTTACAATAGAGTCTAATCGCCGCCGAAAAAGTACCAAATGAGTTCTAAGATATCCCACTGATCATAATAAGATATCAAGATATATGAAATTAATAATATAATTATGTTAGCATTATGCAATTTAAAAAAAATTAATGATAATAAATTGGACGCTCACTATTTATAAAATTATAAGGTTCAGATGATACAAGAAGAGAGCAAATTAATATATTTACAAACTAGATCGCCCCATATATATATATATATATATATTATATATATATTGCCTTTAGAATTTCATCTTGTTACTAGTACTATAACAAAACATGGAGTAAACATTACAATGAATCTTTTTCTTTGTAACTTAACAACAAACTAACGATGAATTACTTATTCGTCGTAAATTTACGAGGAAACGTATTCATCATATAATACATGTAAATTTATGAGGATTGTATGAGATATAAGAAGATTCTTCGTAAAGAGTTGTAAGTAACTGCTCCTTTATGATGAATAATATTACATTCTTTTAACGACGATTTTACGAGTGTCCTAAAATTCTAGGCGGAAACATGTTTTTACTTGGTTTTACCTAACATTTTTGTCGTAAATTAGTTGTTATAGAGATGTAAAAGTCTTGTAAATTATTTCCTTATAATCAGTTGTTAAATTTTACCTACCAATCTCAGAATTTTTCTCTATATATATGCAATTTCTTTTGAGAATGAAACAATCAACACAAAAAAAAAAAACCCAAAACCTAAAGAAAAAAATGTATGCTGATGGCAATATTTATGAGTTAACGAGTTGAAATTATATGCATAAATATTCTGACGGGAGAGTGACGTAGGAGTTTCTCTACGGATTAGAGACATTCATGTATAGAGCTGGTTCTACGCCGATCACGCAGTAAAGTGGTAAAATGTTATGTTCTTGTCGTAAGTACAAGAATACAAAATTTGTCCTTAGTGAAATTGTATGAAGCTTTTAGTAAATAGAGGTTTTACACCACAATACTATATTTGGTCTCAACATGGAGATTGTCACGGTGGGAATGAAGTTAGTAATAGTAATAGTAATGTTAAGAATTCAGCTGGTAACAGTGAAGAACCGGTTTCATTTGCTAATCAAAATAGTTACCATCAGGAAGAGAAGATGGATAGATCATGATAGGGTTCACGACATGGTTACAGATGCATTCTTAAAAACTACTTCAACACTATCTGAAGAAGTTAGAAATGTTGAAGAACCTAACTTGGATGCAAAAAGGTTTTATGATTGTTAGATGCTGCAAATTAGCCAATCTACATTGGTTGTAAAGAATGTCTCTCTAAATTGTTTCTTACAACTAGGATGATGAATATTAAAACAGATCATAATTTACCAGATAATTGCATAGATGCATGGGAAAGAGTGTTTTAAAGAGTATTTACCAAAAGACAATGTGTCAACTGATTCTTATTATGAGTATCAGAAATTGATTTATAGTCTTGGGTGCCTTAAGAGATAATAGGTGTTTGCATCGACAATTTCATGATATACTGGAGATACGATGAGAAGCTGCTAGAGTGTCACTTCTGCAAAAAGCCATATTCAAACCACAAGGACGTGGGCAGAATAGGATATTGTACCGAAGGATGTGGTACCAACCAATTACATATATGTTGAAAAGATTACTTCAATTTTAGGAGGACTTCTAGAGCGATGAGATGACATGTTGAACATGTCCAGGCGGATGGAGATGTCACTCATGCATCAGAAGCAAGAGCATGAAAACATTTCAATACTGTACACCAAATTTCGCTAGAAATATTCGAAATGTTTATATTGGGTTATGCATAGATGGATTTTGTTCATTGGAATGTCTACGAGATAACAATCATTGTGTCTAGTCATTCTTACGCCATAAAACATGCCACTAGAGATGTGCATGGAATGAGAAATTTATTAATGAGCATATTGGTCCCTCGTCCAAAGCATACATTAGAGAATTTTTCAAGGATTTGAGTACATGTTACTTAAATGAAGATGTCATCCAACAGCTTCATGAAAACATTTCGATCTTATTGTGCAACTTGGAGAAGATATTTCCTCTGACTTTTTTTATATCATGGAAACATCTTACAGTCCACCTTCTGTATGAGACATTACTTGGTGGAAGTGTTTATTTCCGGTGGATGTACCCATACGAACAATCCACAAATCATTTGAAAGGAAAAGCTCTTTCAAAGGTGGAAGGTTCTAGCTGGATGTTTCATGGAAGAAATATCTCACTTCACATTGTACTATTTTGTACCAAAAGTATGTACCCGAAAAAGAGCTCCAAGAATATATGATGGTGGAGTCACACCAACATATGCAGTTGTCCATGTTCCTCGCATCTTATACCAAATTGGGTGGTTCGGTTGGAAACTGAAAGAATTTGGTGGTCCAGTCAAGAATAAAGCCATAATGCCCACACTTATATTTTTCTCAATTGTGAGCAAAAATTGATGCGTTCATTTGAAAGGTAATGCAAAATTATATATGCATATTTCGAATCGGTTAATTATAAAATATGATTTTGTAGCTTATTTGTTACTCAAATTGAAGAAACTATACCAGGAATATCCATAACTGAATTGAACAAACAAAAATATCAACACTTTGTTAAGTGGTTGAGGACTCATGTACTATATATCTCCCTCAAAGTTTAAGTTCATACATCTCGATTTTTAATATAATATGAATTTTAACGTTGTGTTTATTTATGTAAGTTGATTATGATGATCCATATTTTACCTCACATGATTTAACGAACTTGTTCAAGATCCGGTTGTAAAGGTCACCACATTACCTATGTATTTCACACGAGACTTACTTTTCATGCATACAAGTATAAGAGACGTCAGGAAACATGTAATTATGGAATATGTGTGATGTTAAAAATATTTCTACAGATCTTGCAGGAGATTATTGAAGTCGAATTTTCGGAGCTAGTGAAACTGAAATGCGTTATCTTTAAATGTGAATGTTCGACCCTGTAACCAACTGAGGTGTTTGGTCTAACGAATTTGGTTTGTTGATGTCAATTCTGGAAAAGAAACAACAAATCTAATCCTTTCATATTAGCTTCGCAAGCAAATCAAGTTATCTCATTCCATACCCTTGGCTCAAAGATTCTAAATAACTTGGTTATCTCTATCAAAGTTACACCTCACGACTGAGTAGTCGGTGGAGAAGAACTACCTTATAAAAAGAATAGTGTATCAATGGAATCTAGGTACCAGAACAACAAACTGATGAGATCATTCTTATTGACCCACATAACCGTGAATATTAAGATCTTCTCGAGGATATGACGGATGAAGCAAGTGGAGACGATTTTGATGAAAGTGATGATCAATGTAGTGTTGATGATAACATGGATGATGAACTGAATGATATAATTTTTTCGAATATTTTTTTTCATATATAATTGAATTCCAGACTTAATTAATGAATGTGCGTGTTGTTGGATCATGATACATGTTAACACGATAAGGGACTTGAGGTTTAGGGTTTAAGGGAAAAAAGGAAAATGTTAAGGGATTGGGGTTTATGGATATTATTAACGGGTTTGGGGGGTTAGGGATTTGAGGTATACGGATTCATCTACAATGCTCGTAAGTTCGTCATAATACAAAAATAGGGGACCTAGTAAATTCCTCGTAAAACATGTTCTGCGTAAGGTCGTTGTATAAGAAACACAAGACCTGGTAAATTCGTCATAAAACACATTTTTTGTAACATCGTCATATTAAAAACACAGGACTTAGTAAATTCATCATAAAATATGTTCTTCATAACGTCATTGAAATACAAAAATATGGGACCAAATAAATTCATCGTAAAACATGTTTGTCATAACGTCGTCATAATACAAAAACATGGGACCTAGTAAATTCATCGTAAAATGAAAACAGAGACAAAGTAAATTCTAGTAAATTTACAACGAAACTACGAGGAAACTTATTTCTCTATATAAACTTGAGCCATTTTGTACTCTCATCCTCGCCTCTTCTTGTATAATCTCTCCCTACTACCTCCTTGAGAAAGGTAATTTTTCAAAAATTATTTAGTTTTTATAATATAGTTTAGGTGATTAGTTTAGGTTACATAACTAGATTAGGTTATGGATTCCATAGATTAAATTGCAGAATTTAAACTGATAAAAAAAATTTAGATGGCTCTTAGGAAATGACCCCATTACAGCGAGATGTTCGGCACATGCCATGTTGGGCGGGATATTCAGTTCTGGATGTAGTCCCTGACTCTAAGTTGTCTCTGAAAGCTTCTCGGACGTCGCCTCGCAGTGCTCCACTTCTCATATGACAAGGTATGAGCACAGTAATTTGACTATTCTTCACACTACCGAGAGAAAACCTCACAGGGATATCCGGCTAGAGATTGTAAGTGTATTCGATACATTTTTCATGTATTATATTTTATTGATATTTTTACTTTTAATTTATTTTTAGACCGAGAAGACATGAGCATTACCATCTCTTTCTCACCTTTTCAAGGCTACCCACCAAACACGTAATGAGAGTTTTGTGGATCTTAGGTCAGAAAAGATCTACAACAATGTGGGCTGCTCGGACTGAAGAGCGTGAGACGCAGCCGATCCACATTGTCCACACATGAAGTAGATAAGATTTTCAATTACAAAAAAAATATAAATAGTTTTTCACTTTACTTAAAATATTTTCAATTTATATAAAAATAATAATTAATAAATGTTGAAACTGTTTTCTAAAATTTTATGCACATTTTTACAATAATTATATTACAAAATATTTCTAATTTTAAATTTGATTTTATTTCTATATAAAGAATTAAAAATATTTATTATAACCATTTGTAAATTTGTTTTAATTAATTAATTAATTTAAAATAGTGAGTTTAACTTTTTAAAATAGTTTACGAAATTTCTGACGGATAATATTCGTCGAAATTTCGTCAGAACGTTAGAAAAATTTTCTTCAAAATTTCATTAAAAATATGTTCGTCAAGAATTCGTAGGAAATTTTTGAGACATCCTAAAAAAAATTCGTCGAAACTTTTTTTTGCCAACGATATAAAATTGACAAAAAAATTGTTAGAAATTCTTCATAAATAACTTATTCCGACGATTTTCTGTAGAAAACAAGTTGTTTTCTTGTAGGGAAACCACCATCTAGGCAATTTCTTAATATAACATATTTCTCCTTAGTCATATAAGGGCTGCATCCAAAAACTTAATTGTTCATCTTTTCTATTTGACAACTTTCAAATTCGTCATCCATATTTGAAGTTTACTAATATTAACATATTTCATTTAGACGAATGTTCTCCTCTTTACAAATGTGTCTAATCCCTGCTGAAAAAGTACCAAGTGCAAAGGAGTCTAAGATGTCCCACTGAATCATAATAAGTTAATAAGCAAATTTTTCATATAACTATTTTAGCATCATGCAATTTGTGGTTATTAATGATGATAATAAATTGGACACTCACCATATATTATAAAAATATTTTTATACAAAAATGATACAAGCAGAGAGATCGAAATGAAATATTTACAGACTATAAACAAAGAACTCTTGGTCTAGTGGTAAAGGAACTCCAGCTGGAGTGCCCGCCCTGGGTTCGAGTCGCCTTGGCCACCTTCCTGCCTATAACCGTGTGTGCCTGGATGGAAGGCCTCGTGGGGATTAGTCTGGGCTTACCGCATGGGACCTCCCACGGTTATCAAAAAAAAAAAAACTATATCACCCCAAAGTTTTTATTTTATTTATTAATAAAAAAACAAGTGTTCAAGCTAAAGAAGTCCAAATATTAGAAAATAAATGTAAAAGGGAATATACATCTCTATGGCCTTGATTCCACGCGTGTTATAGTTGGCACTACTATATAGGCGTGGACACATAATGGATATCCTAAATTTTTAAAATATTTGTTAAAAAAAAATTTGATGAATTAGTGGTTGACAAAATAGTATGATGATTTGAAAATAATTTAAGGAAGAATTTGTTTACTTAACGCATTCGAGTTTTATGTTAAACACTAAATAAAAATGAGTGAGAAAGTGTGATTTGTGATTTGACAAAATTCTGAGAGAAATAAATTAAACTACATTTCCTAATACATTTTTAATGTTTACTTTAAAAAAATGTATCCTTAGTTTTAAGGAGATAAATCATACTATATATTAATTGAAAAGTTACTTAAGTATCTTTTATGTGTCGTTAATATGTTAAGTTTTAAAAATAATTATAATTTGATTGGTTATTAACTTTTATTTAGTTAACTTATAAAATAAAAGGTAAATCAAAAATTAATTAATAAAATTACCAAAATAACACAAGTAATATTACATATAATGATTTGTGGTACCTAAATGTAGATTTAGAGAAAGAATATATATGTTTTATCAATTTCTTTTTTTATCAGTTATTTATATATAATTAAATAAAATACTTTAACATTTATTATAGAAATAAATTTGATGGTTATATATTCTTATATGAAAAAAATAAGATTTGTAGGTAAGAAATTATTAGAACTTTTAAAGGTTTTTAAAGTCAAACAAAAATATTTACAAAAGATCTTATGGTAAAAGCCCCTTGATTATATTGGTTCTATTGGAGTTATACAAAAAAAATATTTTTTTTTTTTGAAAGCTAAAGTATTTCTGGTTTTTCACGTGTTAAAATAAAATATAAAGTAATTCTACAACTAATTATCTCAAATAATTGTAATATTGCTTTTCTATAAGAGAATTTTTTTTAATGATTAAGGTTTATGTTGTTGAACTATTTTAAAATCTCACTCATCTTCTAAAATATATACTGAAAGTTTCAGATTATCCAATATTTGAAATTAAAATTTAGAATATTTAAAATATTTAATTATTATTCAAAAACTAAAATAGTTAACATAATATATATATTTATATAATTAACTATCAGCAAAATTACAGGCAAACACCAAATTATTATTATACTAAAAAATTTAAATTCTTTGTTATAGTTATATTTTGGCTTAACCAATCTATTTTATATCAATATCATAAATAAAATA